>SIXB01000394.1:0-72268 GCA_007018985.1 Anopheles bwambae
CACTTCTGAGTTGTAAAAGGTGATAAAATTACTGAAGATAATAACGGAAGGCTGAAGTTGTTTCTTGCTCGAATGTTCAACTCGATCTGTCCATCTTTATTGTTCTTCTTCGTTGCGTTTCGACAATTGTCAGTGTGACAGCAGAATCAAGGTTCTTAATGGTTGACGTATGATTCTGAGACGTATATAAAACTAAGGTAACATTTACATAGTTTACAATATCAACAATTTATTCTATTCAAAATTATTTGCTTTAAGCTGCGTAACACTTGTCCTATCGCAAGAGCACATCGAGTGAAATTTACAGCCGAAGGAATCTAAGAGCCAACACTTGGAGTCTAAGCAAACTCTTGAACGGTAATACTTTTTGATAATATGATGGAGTGGACACAACTTGAACCCTCGTTATTAGGATATTTACCAAAACTTTCCAAATGAACCGTTTAGCAATAAAAATAATAATTACATGAACTTATACTAATATTTTTTTCAGGTAAGTGTTACTATAAAAATCGCAAAATTGGGTGTAGTTTATTGTGTATTAATCGATGGAGTGTAAAGCCCTCACGAGTAAAATTTTGTTTACAACATACATTAGGTAAAGGACAGAAAATTTATGTATTGTTAATGTTGGACGTATTTCGAACACTTAAACGTGGAGTCGCTGGTCTCGTAGTACAGTCGTCAACTCGTACGACTTAACAACATGCCCGTCATGGGTTCAATCCCCAAATAGACCGCGCCGCCATACGTAGGACTGACTATCCTGCTATGGGGGGGAATCAATTAGTCACTGAAAGCCAAGCCCACAAGTGGGTACAGGCAGGCCTTGACCGACATCGGTTGTTGAGCCAAAGAAGAAGAAGAAGAAACGTGAAGTCAGCTATCGCCATTCCAGGCTCATAAAGCTCGTCAGCTGAATTTAGTAGACGACACATACAAAGAAAGGGGTTGCGAGAGCCGAAGGCTGTTCGGGTTTCAGCGACTGCCAGCATTGGCCGGCGACGGAGTATTCTGGCAGGAATATAGAGGTGAATCCTCGAAAGCAGCTCGGGACAGTCGATGGTGCCGTTCGATAGGTTAATTGTTATGGTTTGTAATATTCTATGACTTGGGCCCTTTACGATTCTAGTACCCTTTTTTCTTTGGAGTTTGACAGTTGGAGGCTGAAATCATGTAAACACTCCATACAAAACCAAACATAAAACTAGCCTGTAATTTTCAGTCTAGACTATTCTAGCCTCAAAGCTAGAATTTGATTCGAGTACCTACATGTAAAAAATGGCAAAACAAGGTCGTGTTTTCATTTATCCCAAGGGGCATTAAAAAGATCAGCGGCCGTATCGTTGAGCTCGTTCGTTCCCGGAAACGTAAACAGCGACGCTCATTTTCACTCATTTCATAACCCTCTATGATCAAAAATGAGAAAACCGTCTAGATTTTGTTCTATCTAGTGGTACAACTCTGTCCACTCATGAGCGACGAACGTTCTTCGAGCTCCCCGATACGGCCGCAGGTGATGGAATCTAGAATCAATATGTACGTAGTCCAGGTGGTCTCATAGCATGTTTTATACCAAATTTGAACGATACTTTTTGACAGTACGGATGAAAAATTTTGCTCAAACAGGCTTTCTGGTAAATTGACGAATAAACAAAACACTCTTAAAATATCCTGTTCAGAAACAGCGGTGATAAATATCAGCCTTCTAAATGCATACTCCTTAGGAGAGGCCCACCTGAATATTATCTTTGACAGCTGCTCAAAAACCGCTATGCAATGCAAACAGCTGACAGGCTGTAATTTCAGGCTACGATCTAAAAACGGATAGGGGCTTATTAACAGTTTGAAACAAACTTTCCAGTCTCTAATGCGCAAAACAAAAGCAGAATGGTTTGGTCACTTTTTATTAGCAATTTAAATCAATACTAAAATTGTATATTCACTGTTTTGATTATACAAAACACTACCAATAAGAGGTAAAAGACTTTTTTTGTTATTTCAATTCAAATCAACTCTCTATACACATTTACTTACCTCCGTTGATGTTTTTTTATTTCTTTGCTGGTACAACAATAATCAAACATACAATATCTCGTCTCATTCCATCTTTCTTTACATATTAATTTTCTTTATTATTCATTTACCTAAAACAACCATGTTGCCTGTTTAGTTTTTTTGTCTTGTCCCTCCGCTTTCGCTGACATTTTAGGCGGTTCACATCTTATCTATGTATCGTCAAAATTGATCAAAGAACTGTCAGTGTCAGCGATTCCACTTGCGCTTAACCTACGCTTAACCTTGATGGCTGCTGCTCCTTAACAATCGTTTCATTCCTTTTTTTGTAAAATTCCGCTCAATTGAACCATAGCTAGCTGGGGCAACGGCTACACATACAAAATCAAACACAGCCACTGTTTCTCGAAGAAGAAAAATAACATTCAACAGAAAGATACGAATCAAATAAAGTGATGTGCCTGATTTTGCATGACATCTATTTGATCTATTTCCGTATTTGATTTGATGCAAAATGACGCCACCCAACATGAGGATGAAATTGTTTACGCAAATATTGGTGCTTGTAGGGAGCTTTTTATACAATAATTAGATGGCTAGTGTGCAGGAAAGAGTAAACAGGAATAAAAAAAACAAATAAATCAAAACACCACACGTGGTTTTATTCGGAAGTCATCCACTTTGGAACTAATTAAGCTGCCCTGCGACCCCACCTTCATCGATCATCACACCTCGGACGGCCAACATCGGCACATCCCATCATTTAGCTCCAATCAGTGACAGCACGGACAATATTTTCCCCACAATCGTTTGGCCATTTGAGTACCGCAAATTAATTTATCTAACATCACCGCACGCACACCGCGTACACACTCCTTCCCTCCTTTACGTGGGAAAAACACCCAACACCACACACCCTTTGGTCGGCTGGCACATTTAATCTAATTAGCTCTAATTTGCGTGCTGCACTTTGATGTGCAGCTGGGTACGTGCTGGGCGTGCATATGTGTGCGTGTGTTTTGTGGTGCGTTTCCCGTTCCTTTCCACCTTCTCCATGTGGCTGTGGCATCGACATACTTTCATCGCCGCCCCAGCAGAAAGCTAATCAGCCAGAGCACGAACACATACAGTGGATCTCCTATCCGAAGCTGGCCACCGTGCTGCATAGCCGCCGGATGTTCCCCTTTAAGGACAAAAACCGAGAGAGAGAGAGAGAGAGAGAGAGAGAGAGAGAGAGAGAGAGAAGAAGAGAGAAAAATCATACTATTATATCACGAAACATTATTGACGCGGTAAAGTGAGGACGGTACCATTCAGGATGTGCACGTTGATCGTGGAAGGATCGGCGTTCGATGGGGAGCATACGTACTTCCCGCTGTCGGTGGTGCGGGCGCGCTGTATTAGCAGGTACGATGTCGTCGTTTCACCCTTCTCCGTTATGACCGACACTCCGCCCCGGGATGAATCGTAGTTGATCTCCTGCAAAAATAAAAATAAAGTGTGGAGTGTGAAATGTGGAAAAATCACTCGAAATGGAATAAAGAAAATTTGCTCTCCAATCTAAAAAGCTCCCAATCAATTGACATTGACACTCTTCATTCGATCCATTCATTTTTATTGATTTTTAAGAACGAAGCAGTGAAAGCAGTGAGCTATTTGCTTTGAAGTGGAGTTTCAACGGGAACGTGACCGATTGACAATTTTCATTTCCAATGTAGTGAAGGAAAAACAAATCGTTAAAGCAAGCAATATCATATTCTGTTTTGAGTTATTCGTTCCGAAGTATGATCCCACGATTTTTCATTGGGCGCGTTATAGAGGACTTGAATTTTGCCTCTATTTTTATGTCAGTCAATATATTCGTGAATGTCTCTTATATTGATTTCATAAGGAGAAACAATGAAGCTGAAGGATGGTTTCATAGGGCTTTGGAATGAGATTTTATTTATATTCATTAGATAAGCTTAGTAAAATGTATTTAAGAAAATAAACGAATTATTATTAAAACATCCTTAAAAATATAAAAGATTTCGTAACAATTTAATAAAGAATTTGAATTTAAGTTTAAGTCATAAACATGTGTTGAATAAAATTTTGAACGTGTCAAATCAAGAGGATATTTCATTCCTTACAAATGAATAATTATTTCAGAAAAGATTATGTTTTTAAGTATAATATATGTTATCATTATATCATCTATTGGTTTTAATCTTGTAATGGGGTTTTGAAGTATCAAAATCAAGGAATCGATATTTTAATATCTATAGAGATTTGTCATCTTGACTATCATGTTTTACTTGTCAGCATGTTTTTCATTTTATACAACCTTTTTATTATTTGATATTTTTATTCTAGATGTTATGTTGATTTAGCCGGTCTCGTAGTACAGTCGTCAACTCGTACGACTTAACAACATGCCTGTCATGGGTTCAATCCCCAAATGGATCGTGCCGCCATACGTAGGACTGACTATCCTGCTATGGGGGGAAAACAATTAGTCACTGAAAGCCAAGCCCACAAGTGGTACAGGCAGGCCTTGACCGACAACGGTTGTTGAGCCAAAGAAGAAGAAGAAGTTATGTTGAATACTATTGACACCTGCGTTCATTTATTTACAAACGGATTTCACATATCTAGATTTATTATTCACCTTGCCTAACAAATATTTCATTCAGGCCACAAAAAACATCATCTCTTTAAATAAGTCCAAATACATCCCCCTTCTTAACGTGACATCAAAATGGATAACGTTTGAACCCTAAGCTTTCGAACATGTTCCCACATTAATTCAAGCCATAATCCAATGTACCATAAATAAGGTAAACCTCACCCCCTGAAACACTAACACACCCCATCTCCGCTTACCTGGTTGTTGTGGGTCCAAAAAATGGTTGAAGGAGGCTCGGGCGAGTTCCGCACTATGCAGGTTAAATTTACAGTTGAGCCCGTGTTGATGTACAGATCCGGCACACCAACGATCGTGGTGATAGGCTCTGCAGATGGAGATGGAGTTATAGGGAAACGTGTAAAGAAGAAAACAAGTGTCTGTTAAAATGCAAATAAACCTATACCCCAGAAAAACGAAACACTCAAAGGCCTTTCAGAGAGAGTGAACGAGCTATACGTATCCTAAACGGGTATTAAACCAGTATCAGTCCCGTGAATTTAGTGCGGCTGGACACTTACCTACGACGGCGAGGAACATTGAGTGCCCGACCGGTGGCGTAGTGGAGATTTGACACTCGTACACGCCCGTGTCCCGCTTCTGGGGGTATCTAATCTGAAAGAACAATGAACCAACGGGTATTAGCTGCCAGTGGGAGACAGACGCAAAAGAGGCGGGAAAATAAAGTGGACAAAAAAAAGAGTTCAACACTCCACGGACGGAATCTCCTGAGAGCTTGCGTGTTCGTGCGTGTGCACATGGATCTACTGCCAACGCCCACCAGCACATGATCGATGGCCCGAATAGGCCATATAGAGTGTCAATAGAGGCAGAGTGGGTTCATTTTTTATTATTTCATATAGTTTGCTGTCTCATCGTTTGTGCTTTTCCCCAAGCTCTCAAAAGGCTCATCCAGAAAGAGGGACAGGGTGATAGAGGTTGCACTAACTAAAAACAAAAGCACACATCGAGTGACGCAATGGGATAAAAGAGGAATAAGGGGGCTTACTTGTAGCGACCAGTCGTCTGTCTGGGGATTATGTACAGCCTGGAAACGTTGGTCAGACGTATAGGTGAATCTACCTACGGTTAACAGATGAATGTCACGATGCCGCACCCAGGACACCTGCCGAGGACGAACAATCCGCACAGGGGGACGTTGCACGTTGTGTTGTGATATATGAACAGGTGAAGCACACACACCGAGGAAAAAGGGAAACAAATAAAAACACATGGTTAGAATTTATCGATACGTAAGCAACTCGAACCCAAGAGCAAAAAAGGACACAAAAACGGATTAAACGCGTTGTTGAGGGTAGGAAAAAACAAACACAGAACGAATACACAGCACCATTGAAATTGAAATTTACCGTTTTGTTGCCGATGTTCTTCACCCGGCAGTTGAGATAGGCCGTCTTCCCGACCAGCGCTGTAATGTTCTTCGAGGCGGACAAATCAAAGTGTGGCCCACGGTCGAGCGGCGTCCGCCGTAGATTACTCTCGTCCGAGTCGTAAATTTCGTTCTCACTCGTCTCCGCATGCTGATGGTGCTGGTACTGGTGCTCGTGAAAGCCAAGGTGCAGATTGCCAAGGTACGGCGGTGTCCGGTTGCGTATCGGAGGACGCGTTACCGGTGAACTGCTGCGATCGTCACTCAGCTCCAGCAGGAACTGTTCCTCTGAAAACGTTTGCAGTGACTTTGTAATGCCTTACGGGTTGGTGTTGTGGGATAGGAGTTTTCAATCGATGTTCACAGATCCGGTGGCAATGGGAGAAAGTGGAGAAAAGATACAAATTAGAGGTGGCAGTTGGAAGCTGTCGAACACAGGAAATCTAAACGTCAGAAGGTCGGGATGATAAATGAGAAACACTGTTTCCTTCACGATGGCCACGTTGGGATGAATATAATTGAAATTTGTATATTTTGTTGCATTCATTATTGAAGTTTGTACACACTTTCTTATGAAGAAAGTTAGGAAGGAAGCTGTAAAATCTAGCTTTGCAGAACGTTTTAAGTGTCACTAGCTTCATTCATAACAAGCTTCATTCATTGACAGGTTTAATAATTTTCATCTTAGCAGGAGTTCAGTTAATATGTTTTGCAAGTAAAAACAAAACGGTAAAAATAATTTAGTTTAGATGTATTTTATTATTGAGATTTCACTTTCTATAAATCGTTCTTATTAACAAATAATAAAGTACATACTCTCCCTTATCAAATTTATTTTTGGATTTAAAGGCCAAATGTCACAACAATATCAATAATAACTGGATGCCGTTGGTAGAGGAGGGCAGATTGGCGTGAATGTTTAACGAAACGATCCTGGCAGTTGTATAGTTGTGCTTTTGTGGACGTTTGATCTACAATCACAGTTCTTGGGAAAGTGCAACGATGGCATCGGTACGATTGGTTCATTCCGAACATCAAACGGAATTATACTTAGAGTTACTGCAGAGCAGATTCCGATGATTATGTGAAGCTGTTTATGGGAAAAGTTTTAATTGTAATTTGTGTTGATTTGCAGTTGTTGTAAAAAAGAAACATCAATGTTATAACTCAGGAAAATCAGTGTGACACTGTTTAAGCCCTCAGGAGAAACGAGCTGATAAGATGCTTTAAAAGTATACATCTCCATTATCGAGTAAAACATTAAAATTCATCTCATTTTAACTGATTAGTAAAGGCCTGAGGGCGTTTTGTTTTTACCTTGTAACAAACTCGTTTCGTCTATTTCATAATCCCAGTCCATTACGTTAATTCAATTCCGATGGACTGCCACAATAATCGAAATTCGGTTGTTAATTGTGTGAATGCTAAATGAACTCTAAATTGAATCCTTCCTGCAGAGCACCTGCAATGCTCCTAACGGTATAATTCCCACCTGGAATGGTGAGGGAGGGCTCGGTCGGAGCGCCATCGGAACGCCAAACTTTGCAAATTGATTGGTAACGATTATAAGCGTATAATTAAGCCCTTTTTGCCTGTGATATGGCTGTGTGGTTGTGTCCTGTGGCTGGATACAAACGCTCACACAAGCACGCAGACATATTTTCCTATCGATTATCAATTCCGGAAATAGCCGATTCCCATCTGGTTTTGTGGAATCGGTCCGAAGCGAAAAACAGCCAATCCGGTTATCGCCACTCCATGCTGCTGAAGGGTGCAAAGGGTATGGTAGTGGGGATTGTTGATCTTAAATCTGGCACACCTCCCCAGTGGATACGCAGCTGGTACACATAGAGACTGGAAGCTTCACAGAATAGCAACTGAGCAACGTGATTGGAATCTGTCAAGGGAACGCACACAATTAATTAACGGAAAACACTCGCACCGCAAGGCACGTCAGGAGAACGGGAGTGACGGAGTGTCATGCAGCTGTGATAAACAGCAATCGACCGCTGGATGGATTTATTGATGCGTTTTGTGTGCAGATTATGGTTAAAGGGAAAACAGAACAAGTCGTGGATTAGGGTGGATCGATTTTTGCAAAATGCGACGCGTGGCAGTGGGTTTTTTACAGTAAGAAACAGACATTCAAACGAAATTAAGACTCAGCTGCAGGATTGATGAAATTTTTGGGTTTTTTGATTGAAACTAATGAAAGGTTACACGATTAAACAAGAGCTGCGGATGAAGGTTCCTGTCATTTTTTGCCATTAACTTGCAGACATAAATAGTGGTAAATGCTTAGAATTCGATGAGATTGTTTTAAAGAATGAAATTCTAAATTGAGATTGCTTACATTCAGGCTCATAACTCTGCCCAAATTATTGATAAGGGTTAGCAAAATTAAACACATCTATTAAGTTTGTCAATTGGCTTTGAAAGCTTCTTTATCCTCTTGGTTATCATTTGGCCGTGTTTACAGATTACAAATGTGAACCAGATGTTGTACAGTAATGGTATTATGCTGGCATGCACACCAAACTATTGTTCAACTAAACTGACCTAAACATGAGGTACAAAACCATAGATTAATATTCATACATTTTCAGTTCCACAAAAATGGGTTCTCTCATACTGATTCTATTGTTGGGAAGCTTTCCGGCATTTTTACGCGAAACATCTTGCACTGTCGTGCATGCTTACGAACCATTAAAAGCTGCCCTTTACCTCTACTGGAACTGTTGAGCTTTATCATAAACAGACCCTTCTTGCCGCACTTGAACACAAACAAAGCAGATAACAGATAAAAGGATTACACTTGGGTCTCCATAAAGTACTGTCTCGACCTTAACTAACCTCCTTCGAACCCGTAAAGGCCGTTTATTCTGGCTTTCCAGCCAAAGGGACTCCGGTTCCAGTTAGCGTGTCGGTATTCCATCTCCGGTGATCCTTTCTGCTTGGAGGTTTCTTTCTTTTTTCCTTCCTACTTTGATTTCCTACACTCGCCTAATCTTACCGCAATATTTCGAGCGTGGGCCCACCAAACCAAAAACTCACGGTGCAGCCCGCATTAGACTCCGGAAAGGTCACTGCGAGGGGAATATGTACGCACCAACCTTTCTAGAGCGGCTCTACGGCAGGATTCTGCTCGGTGTATAAAAAGGGTCACAATTTCTAAGATTTTCTGACTGGTGCCGAGTTCATGAATATTCCTTGTGCCATTGTTGCTCTGGTTGGGGAATTTTTTTATTCTCAAATACACTGAATTGGATATCTCTGCACAATGTTCGTTAAAAACAAGACAAATGGTTTCACGATTTAGTACCGCACCGAAAAAAGGGATAAAATAAGTAAGCTTTCTTTTTTGGCTGTTCTTTAGAACCATCGGCATTCTCGCTTATACAGCATCTCGTTCGCATGCATTAAATGTGCGTGTAATGTGTTTTATCTCATTGATGCAAAATTTATAGGCTCTACAACAATGGGATTTATCCGCTAGCATGAACCCTGAGTTATTCTTTCTAATTTGATTGGAAAGGATGGGTTACAACCATTTACAAAAATCTGTCCAAAATTTCAACACATTCTAATGCTTTTGCTGAAACTACAAGAATAAACTACCTTAAACATTAAATTACATACAAGCACGCTCTCTTTCCGTTACCATTATTACTTTCAATCGGGAAACAATGTAACACAGATATTGATTACAACTTTTCATCGCTTCCATCATTGTTCCCGACAACAATATCAAACACTTCACGCACGTGCCCTTGAGAGCGTGTTTGTGAAATATCAATTTGAACACAACCGTAACCACTTTACAAATACGATACAAAAAAACTGGAACGATGCAAAGAACAAAACAGAACCGCCCAACTCTTCACAGAATGCATAACAAGCTCTTGTTCTCCCAAACGTGCTACCATGAAGTAGGTGAATGTTGGTGTGCCTGAGCTTTGCTTCCTGCTGCAGGCATCAACTCTAGGCTCAAGCGAAAGCGAAATGAACCATTATTATTTAAATTAAATCTTTTCGGATTGCTGCGTGCGTTCGACGATTGATATGACGGGCGTTCGCGAATGTGATGTGTGTCGTTGGAAAGCGAAACGAGTCAATCGACTGGTGCGAATTACTCTGTCCTCCTGTCCTTCACTCCCTTTGTACACGAACGGCTGTTGCCAAAAAATGCAAATCCATTCCGGTACAAACGGGACCAGCCTGCTCGGGCTGTCGTTAAGCGTAAATGGCTAATAATAAATCATTCCGAGGCGTTTCGCACGGAATGATAACGTCTTTTTTGTTTTTGCTTGCGTTTGTGAGAATTTCCGCCTGATCGCTTCACGCAGTCATTTGGGTAATTTTATGCTTCTGCTTTGCGTGTTTTTTTGTTTCCTTTTCCGTTTGCCGCTTGCTCTAGTGGATGTGGAACAAACAGAAATAAAATAATCCCCGAGCTCAGCGTAAAACCACCGTTTTGCTCGAGCGCTTCAAGACATTTGATGATGTTTTGACGTGTTTTCAATTTGTTTTTATGCTGATTTTTTGTAATCATTTCACTCATTTTCCTCCAAAACTTGGACACATTTAGGTAAATGGTAAAATGATTTTCAGTGTGTGCGAAACGCAGATTACATTGAGCGTTGAACAATCTTGTCCCGTTTTCTTGTGCATGGGCTGAGTGGGCAGAAAAGACGAGCTTCAACACACACACACAAAATCACTCAACACTCATCCACGTTAACGGTTGGCAGTAAAAGCCTTACCGTGGTGCTGCTGTTATGTGTGTATGTTTGCGATCAAATTCAATTTTGACGCCAGGCAGGCCGGCTGGGACACGCAAGCCTGTTCTGGTGGCCGCCGGCACCGGCATGATGGGATTTCGCTGGTCGGTGCGGTATTCTGACAGCAGCAAACGCACGACAAGTGAGCGATCGAGGATAGTGAAAGAAGGGCAAGGGAGTTTTTGTGCGTTTTTTGAGCAAATACGTTTTTTGTTTTCTGTACTAGAACGAGAATAAAAGGAAAACATGCTTCGGAATTTGTAAAAGGTTCATGGAAGCCATATGCTTGAAGGGAAAACTATGAATCTAGTATTTGTGATTCTTTCTTGATAGGGTATGTTTCTTCATTCCTGATAAATGATGACATTGCTCTAACAAGTTGTAAACTTTGAAAAACAACCAAACCAGTTTTTATGATTAACTATGTATAATCGTTATTTTTTATCCAAGGAATAAGAGTATTCGCATCCATCTCGCTTGCCACACTAACCTTTCATCAAATAATCGATACCGTACCGAGAAACCCTGCACTGCTGAAACAAACGACACTGTTCTATAACTTTTCTCCTGGCCGAATCTCAGCGAGAATCAAGGAAACAGGCATAACGAAAAACCAACCGAGCCGTTCTTGGGCTATATGCTCCTCCCAGAACATCAAAATCTGATTCCAACTATCGGGCGTTATCATTTCCTGTCAGTTCTGTGCGTGCCAGTAAAAAAAAACACAAATAAGCTCGGCCCTTCAATACGATAGCCATTTACCATTCTAGCTCTCGGCATGGAGCTTCTGCTTGTGTGTTTAAGAGATTCATTTCCCAAACCCCTTTCGAAGGCAAGTTGATGTATGAGGAAGGGGTTTGTGGAATTTTGTTCCTGCACTGTTTTAAATGATCGATGCCTCGAAATGTCTGGACGAAGATATAATTTAGATTGCTTGTTTCGGTAAAAAATTCAGTTGTGTTCCATATTTATTTTGCAGTTGAAAAACGTCATTGGTAAACGGATTTTAAAATGCTTTTAAACTCACGGGTTTTAAGAATCTGAATATGAATGCAAAAACAGCCAGCAGCTACAGCAAATGCTACAATGGCGTTTCACAAAATGATAACTAAAAATAAAGCATGAAAATACATACGAAAGTTCCTCACATTGACTAACTCTGATGCACAGCAAGCCAGAGTCCTGCGAGACAGAAACCAAACTCAATTTATATAATTATACTTCTTGTTATCTGCACATTACCTTCCAACGATCCATGCATTCTGAGATCATTCTCCCGGTCACTTGGGTTAATTATTCTTGCAGACTTGGGAAATGAATAATTCCACAACACAAATAAAATGTATTCCAATCTCCCCAGACAACGGCTCACACCGTCACGCTAAGCAATGACCGTGGAAATGATGAAAAATCAACGCTTGTTGCAGCACTTCAACTGATGAATAAATGTCCCTAAAGGCGGGACACTAAGCCAAATACAAAACATTGCAAACGTACTCACATACAAACGCTCACAATAGCACAACTAACCTTACTTAAATAAAAGAGAAAGAGCAAAACAGGCTAAATTTTTTCAGCAGTAGACAGAAGAGGTCGGGTTTTCGGTTTACCCGACCTGATGGTAGCGAGCAGATTACAGTATTGCTTCATGCCTCGTTTCAATGCTTTGCTTATGCAATGGATCATATCCTCCGCGTTTGTTTGCCACTTTCCATTCGCCTTGATGATGCTTTCCGCGTCCTAAAGCGAGTACACGAGCAAACACAAGGCTATTTCTGCGTTTTTTCGATTTAAATTGTACAAAGATATGCCAATGATACGCTCCAAACGAGTCCTTGGGCAGGCGTATGAATGTGTGTTTGCCTTGTATATTTTTTTGTTCGCGGTTGCTTCATTTCAATAGCTCGAGGAAAAGCGAATGCACCATCAGCCCAGTGTGGCCCCGAAACAGTGCCGGGTGCCGGCCGGTGTACTGAAGGGCAATCAGAGCTAATAAATCAAAATGCGGTACATTCGGGTTGGGAAAGATCGACTGTGCCGATCACGTGCTCTCTAAGGATGGGATGGTGAAACAAAACGGCTGAAGAGAACAAAATACAAAAGAGACTCTATTTAACAGTTTTTTTTGTTTTTTGGTATGTTTTATGTGTTGACGAATGAGTATTGAGCTTTTATAAATACTTGTGTAAGTCTCATTGTGCGCGTATGAATGTGTGGCGAGGAAAATCAGTATAATGGTGACTCGTTATTGTACGTTACAAAACCTTTACGTATTTAATTTATCATACTCTATTGAAGGTTTTGTTAAACAAATGTTTTGTTTAAAAAAAAACTGAACATTATGCATCTCAGTGAGCTAACATGTAAGGTGCATTGAATAACTTCTCCCATCACAGAGAAATAAAAAGGCCTTATTGTAATATTGCCTGCACAAAAGTGCTACAGTTGCCACCTTAACAGCATACCACAAGGATTAGTAAATATACAATAATTCTTAAACAAAGTTTAGAAAATAATGGATTGCACCACACACAAGTATCTGAATAGCTCAGAGTGCTGAAGCCAATAACAGAAACACAAATGTTGATGAACAAATTCTTCATATTCAATATTTTTTGTTCCTTGTTTTTAATGCATCGAAATAATGTTTGTTAAATGTTTGTTATATATTTACCTACAAATTCATGTGCAAAAAGTTAACGCATAATATCCCTTTTATCCATAGACTTTAAATTTCAATTGAATAAAGTATGAGGTTCATATATTGTTTCTGTTAATTTTACTTACCGTGGTTTAAATGAACGATGAAAAGGAAAAATATATTTATTCCATACTGAGAGCGCAGTGCGGCCATTACTGAAAAAATAAGATTGAAGAATTTAGTTTGTAAATCAGTTTTGGAACTTGAAGCGGTCTTAGTTTTAAACAGCTTTTTTACTGAATTGACAGGTGAATGAATAATACCAAAACAATCCCGTACAACCAATGCACAACACCAGCAAGCAACAATTCTTCAAATTGGATACGGTTAATAATAAAACAGAACAAACGACTAAGGCATGAGCTGTTGTGAGTTTTTATACCAGCTTTTTTCCCCTTAACCATACCTTTCCCACAAACAAACGTATGAAAATAGGTTGAAAACGACACTGAATGACAGCACATGTCTCCATCACCTCTGCAAAACCTTTCCATCGAGGCCCGAGGCGCAACATTTGAATGATTTATTGCATCAGCATGTCCAACGGCTGGCACCGTGAATACAACACCAAGCATCCTCTCTTCCTTGCAGTATACACATTTTGCTGATTGTGCAACTGGCTAATGTCACACGCCCCTCGTGCAGCAATGTGCAGCAGTCGCCCTCAGCAACTGTCAAGAGTGAAACAGCCACCAGGCGTCTCCATGTTTCGCGCGGGGAAATAGAATATCTTGCATCATGCACACACGGGGTCGTACTAGTTGAACACCGTACCGTGGTGGGTTCTGGCAAAAAAAAAAAAGACCTAACTAGATGATCATTTATGGCGAGCGTACCTTGTGACCTCTACATCACATTTGCCTGCCCTTGCACCGTTTCCGGAAGCGATACCGTGATAGGCTATATTCAAATTATCACATTCATCCGATGCGTTGGCTATCGCGGCGCTAGGTACACTATGTTAGTGCGAAAGTAAGCTTCCACGGTGTGTGTTTTTTTTGTTTTTTTTATCTACTGTCAGTATTGGTAATGCAGGTCATCCGGTACATGCCAGGGGTCGTTCGGAAGAAATCCACTAACTTTGGAGGCTTTGGCGGTTTGCGATCCGATGCAACCTGTCGTTTTTCATCGAATTTTACATTCACTGCGGGAACTCATTAGTGATTAAAGGTTGACCTACATCCTTCACTCTCACTCTCATGCACATACAGACACGCTTGAGCTCACACTATGGGCCACCGTTAGGAACCACAAATTTTCCCATCGTAGCAGCACTCGCTTGGCTAGGGAGCCTTTGGCACATTTTACCAGGCCACGGTAGGTGCATCTCACTACAGCAAATGGGAAAGATTTTTTCGTCGAACATACTGTCAACCACCAATTTAAGTTATGCAGCCATGAAAAGCATGAGAGCAATTAGGTTATCGTTCTCTATTTCAGGAAGGCCCTTGATGCAATCCTGGGCGCTATTTAGAGAGGTCATTAATCGTCTTGGTTTACCTCGCATAGTTTATAGAGTTTGTGATTTGAATTGAATTAAAACATTACTTGTTAATTACTTGTTAAATTTTTGTTTTGTTCTATTGATTTAAAAATATAACTTTACCCTTTAAACGTCAACAGACATCAATCATGAAAGCCAACACGAAAATGTAACTAGATATGTATAATAAAAAAAGCACTTGAATCCTATCTATGCAATTTGAAATGCTTTCATTTTCTGAGTTCGACTTATTTCATTGGCAAATAAAATGCTCCAAAATACTCAATTCAGTCTCATGCCAACGACATACATTTTGAAAAGTTCTACAAAAATGCTTTTACTCAGCCGCATTACCTTGAATAATTGATTTGAGCATGAGGAAATATTGACAAAGTGGCTGCAAATTGAATTGAGCCTTCTGCATGAGTTTACCACTTTCTTACACTCGTTCTTTCTTCTTGTTGCGGGTCATAGAACAGAATACTTACTAACTATTTAACATAGCAAGTCTTGTGTATAGCGTAAGAGAGTTTGCAGACTTTGGTTTTGTTAGTTTTTTGCTAAATTTTTTTTGGGAGAATAACTATTGCCATGACTTTCTTTGAACATCGTTTTTGCTGCCCCATTTGCTGCTGTTTGACGTTATTCTTGCGTTTGACTGGATTTCTAGAAGCTGATATGTGAAAGAATCCTTTGATCTGCTCTTATATCGAAGCGAAAAAAAAAGGGGTGCTACTACCGGTTCACTTGTTATTCTTCTACTTTCATCGGTTAACTGAACTTTAACGTGCACTTTTTTTTTGCTCGTTCGTTCGTATTCGTTGTTTATTGCTATCCCATAGCAACGGTGTGCTTGAAAGAGTAGAGAAGAGCAACTGAAAAAAGCTTGTGCTTCATTGTATTTGTTCGCTTGTGTGCTGTTGATACAGGATAAAATGGAAGGATGATTATCGTAGCCAGATGCACAGAACAGTATGCTCTCAGCAAAAATCTCTGCCGCACCGGTATGGACTGCCTCCAGACCGAAAACCAACCCATCGCTTATGTGCAGCATGCACCTATCAAAGGGAAACACAAGCACTGTTTTGATTTGTGAAATGTTTCGAGGCTACGTTGTTAATTGAATTAAAGCAAGCGCAAGCATAACTGGCATACACTATTCGGGCAGCATTGTTGATCGTATGCTTATAGCAGCCATGCATGTACAAAGGGATGCGTGCCATCATCTGTGTTTAAATATTTACTTCCACAGAGAACCAAATACTGCTTTCAAGCAATTTCATTCCAGCAAGGTTGTCACGCAAGTATGCTGCTGAAGTTGAGAAAAACTGCAGAGGAAAGCGCTGGGGATGATTCGAAATCTACCAGGGCAGAACCAGCAATGGAATGCGACGATGGAATGTTAATTAGTTCTGCCGTATCACTGACATTAACAAAGTTCTCTCCACGCCGTTTAGTTGCGTTCGATTCGCTTGTCATGAATATTTTAAGCATGTTGATAAGGTACGGGACTATATGTCTGCCATCTACCAACGCAAAAGTGTCATCTGGTTGAAGCTTTATCTTCCAACTTGTTGGGTATAGTTGGACTCGAAAAGGTACCAAGAAGTGATCAAATTGATGTTTGCCAACACCTGCTAAACATTCGTCTGGTGAATTTGATAATGAGATGAGCAACAGGAACACATACGAATAGTTTGCCTTTACAATGTGTTTCTTTTGAGACAATTTTTCCTACGTGTACTTCATTACACCTTGACATTTCTTGATTTCCAAGAAAGAAAAAAAATTGTAATAATTGACATACTATGATAAAAGCAATTCCTTGTTCAACTTGCCACTTGATTCACCTTAGCAACGAGTCAATTCCCCTACTGTTTTAACGTAAATGACAGAATCTTCCCATTTCGTTTTGGATCAGGACATCAGCTTTTGATGGGAAAGTATAGTACCCAATCATGGCTGAAAGTCTCAGCATTGTAATACGCTTGACCTGCCAATTTGGTGTTCATGCAGTTTGAATCGCAATGTACCTTCCATGCAGCTTTGGTCTTCCGCATAATACTTAAAGATTTCACATGACTGTTAATAGTTTTTTTTTGCTGTAACGAAAGGTATTATTCCTTTTTATTGCAGGCTACAGGGAATTTGCGTGGAATGAATTATTTTAGTAGCTCTAGTAGAGTTTTGCAGACTACGTTTATGTATCACGTTCAGCTTTATAGCATCACCTAGTCCAAAAGCTTGTCGCTTCCAGAGTAGATATATGGCTTCATTATCTGCGCACCATTGTACCTACGTTTTCTGACGGGTAGTGATGTTTACGTGTATTGTTACATAGAAGATAATACATCAATGAGATTGAAAATGTTATTGTTAGCTCTGATCTGACGAATAGTTTTTGGAATTTATCCACAATATCCAATATCCAAAAAAATAACTGCCATTATACCATTACTCGATCCTGTCAACGCCATGCATACAGCGGCATGATAAGGCAGCCTAGAATATCTTTCTTCGAAGATCAAATATCATATTCACTTACATATATTTTGTATTATTTTTTTATCAGTGCTATTATTTTTACAAAACTATTGACATCTGCTCCTGTTCAGAGAATCCGAGAATGTAGCCATAATGCAACTGAAAAAGCTAAAAAGGAATGATGCTTAGTACAATGCTCAAAGGTAACTCTTCTTTTGATTTAGTACTTTTGCTACTTGTAAAGGTTATACGAACTATAGATACCATGATCACAAGATAACAAAATTGAAATTTTATTCGAAATGAAATGAGTTCCATCAAACTGAAAAGAACATTGTGTGTTCCCCAAAGTCAAATTTCTACAGAACGCTTCAACTGTAACCCGATGATGGCACACCTTCCAAGATACAGATTATCTCGTCTCGCATATTGATTTAACTGTTAAAAAAAAATCCTCCGTCGGTGATGATGACATGAAAATCCCCCAGATGACACAGTTCAATCGAAACGGAACATATCAAACAAAACGGCATTGGATACACCGGTACAATATCGACACTTGAAATGTAGCTTAGATAAATCGAATCCTTTAATTTGTGTTTGAGATCGACGGAATTTAGGAGACTCCACCTACAGCGATTGCCTTAGCTACGTATGGGAATGATTGAAGGTGTTTGTCTGAATGTATCCGCCGTTGCAAATACATAAGAAATATAGTTAATTTTCACCATGATTAAAAGGCAATCGTAGGTGTCTTGAAGGAAAGCATTTGAATCACAATGCAGAAAGGTGTCAAAGGATTTTTGCAATCGTCGCTCTTTCATCACAGGTTACACTTTCTTCAAAACAGCGTACGTATAGCGCGGTATTTCCCTTGAACATATCACCTCAAAGACCCAATCATGACGCTCAATGCTCACAATCTCCTTGCATGAACCTACAAACATGGTCGATAAGCCAGAGGATTGGACCACAAAGAGCTGAGAACAGAAGATGTTCAATCATGCAAAATCACATTTTACCCACCAGCTCGGCAGCCCAAAACCCTTTTCACTCGGTGTGGTACTAACCAGTACGTGATCATAAATTTCACCACCACTGCGAGCGCGCTTAGATAAATGACCTCCGACAGCAGCGAAGGATGGCCCCATAAACCACCCGCCGATAGGCTTAAATCGTTCCGGGGTGATAGTGTATCTCGTATGGGTGAAGGTCACTGTCAAGTCGCTTTGCTCGCTTCACACAGCCTCCAACGATCAAATGACCGTCCGCGGGAAACGCTACCGTTGTAAGTACTCGCGACCTTTTCTGCCGATACACTCGAACATGATTTATGTACCGTTAGAAATGACAAAGTTATGTGCCGGTCGACGCTACTTTATCACCAACAATATTGATCAATGTAATGGCGCACGGCAGGAAACGCCGTCACTATGAAAGTTGAGCTTGAAGTGAGTGATTACGAATGAAAAGAACGAACGAGCAAAGGAAATAAAGGGAAGAAAAACGTTTCAGCAGCGTCAGCCGTGAGTGCAAACAATACTGGGAAGTTTGTTTGCTATGTTTCAGTGATGGTGAAAGTCTATCGCAAAGAATAATACGCTCAAAGTCGTTTCAAGCCGCTGCCATTGCAATGATGCCATGTCTCGTCTATAGATATCTCGCAAAGTTGGCTTTTTGAAAGAGAAACACACATAAACACAAACCACCAAGGACAAAACACACTGTCTGATAAGTTTTCCAACCGTTAAAAGGGTTGCTGTTCGAGGACCGGGCTTGTTTGACCAATCTGATCACTCCACTTCAAGTTGAGCTTAAAGTTAGCTTATAGATGAGTTTTTTACTCTTTACTCAAGCATCTTAAAGATGGATTTTTTAAGGTAATAATATATTAGACTGTGCATTATGCTCATAAAATGCTCTGAACTTATATTTGTTAAACATTGACAAGTTAACATTTCCTTATCAAGCCTGTAAAAGATAATAAAACTGATAAAAGTAAAAACATTCTTCTTCTTCTTTGGCTCAACAACCGATGTCGGTCAAGGCCTGCCTGTACCCACTTGTGGGCTTGGCTTTCAGTGACTATTGATTCCCCCCCATAGCAGGATAGTCAGTCCTACGTATGGCGGCGCGGTCTATTAGGGGATCGAACCCATGACGGGCATATCGAACCCATGTTAAGTCGTACGAGTTGACGACTGTACTACGAGACCGGCTACTAGTAAAAACATTACCAGATGAAAATAATAAAAATAAAAAATCAACCTTTCATTTATGGGTCTTCTTCTTTCGATGATTATAAAAGAATATAAACCTTTTTGCGTGCCTCGTTTGATTTTTATTTATTTCCAATTATAATACGTTTGATACAAACGAGCAATATATCAGATTCTGCATGCTTATATTTATCTACATGAATATCAAACTTCCCGGAAAATTTGCTACTGTACCGAAAAGGTTGTCCGTTTTATGGTAGCCCATAAATTCATAATACATACTTTATGTTTCATGGTTCGCCTATTCAATAGCTAAACCTTCGGTTTTCGGTCCTCGTACACGGGCTAACTTTTCCTCCGGACTTTCACCAACTTAAGTCGCCCAGAGCGATATGAGAAAAAGAAGCTGAGAAATGAATTATCTCTTTCCAGTGAACAATTAATTAACTTTATGCGGTCATAAAACTGCATACAGTGCCACACACTTAACCGACCAATAAGTCCTTGTACTTAGAAATGTAATGTGTGATCTATCTGTCAGAAGGGAAAACATGAGTTTGTGCACGTGTATGGTTTGAGAACAGATTTTGGTGGACACAAGAAAGAGCCAGCCGAACATTATTCTTATTGGTTCATGATATCATTAAGCAGTAATTTTACATAAACAAGGTACAGTGTTTCTAGGAGTTAGCATCTTTCAGCCCATTTCCCGAGCATATTGTTCACCTGTTTAGACCGTTTTATCCAACCAAATTTGATACTTTACTCACCCAGTTGGCCTATATTATGCAATAAGCATCGTAGGTGCAAGAATAAAAATAAAATTCCCGATAATGCACACACACACACACATACACGTGCTCCTCATGCAAGATTCGCGCACAAAACGCGTCCATCATCTACGAGAGCCAGAGCACAAAACTACACACACTCCAGTCCTGTGGTTGGGCCAGTTGGGAACTAGACGTTGGGAAGAAGCGATTCAGCTACAAATCAGCTTTAATGAGCTTTACCCGACACACGTTGCATAATTTACCATTCACACAGCACACGCTCGTGAACATGCAGACCACTAAGAAAAGTAGCAGGAAACGATTGAATCGAGAGACACCAACGTTCCTAAGTGTGCTTCAACACTGCTAGCAAATTAAGCGTAATGTTTTCAAGCATAAGCGTGAGTAAAGAGACGAATGAAGCTCAAATGCTCAAAGTTTCTTTAAACAAACCAAACAAAAACATAATTGTGATTGCATTTTAGAATTTCGTATAACACTCATGAAACATTTTTGGAATATGGAAAATTTACCCACCATAGGGAACAAACTTTGGTAAAAGTTTTGCTATCGTAGGCGTTATTTGGGAGAATGGCGATGTTCGAAACAATTATATTACATTCATTTCGCATTTTAATTGAACATCTACAATGCTCACATTAATGTAAGCAAGTTTAAAAACCCTTTCCGAACTTCTCTACGCTATATTTTGTTGTTTGCTTGATATGCATGATGATACCTCAAGCTGCAGTGTTAAGCCTTAAACATAAGCCTTATTACAGATTCTACTTTTACTGTCTTACTTATAACATTGTAGGATAAATTAAGTACTTAATGCGAGCGACACTATAAAATGGCACAAGAGATAGAGCACATTGCTCGATTTGAACACAATATTCGAAGATGTTCACACATCTGTGTAGGTACATTCGGTTTGCGATAAGCCATTCCACATCTGCGACTTCAATTCAAATACAATTCAAATTGATAGCTCAAAGCAACATTGAAACCATTTTCGACATCCGGGATATTCTAATACTGATTGGATTCAATGTAAGCGAAACTACACACCACAAGCTTTCACATGCTTCTATGAGTATCATCTACAGTAGTGGCAATATTGTTTAACGATAGCAAAAGTAGAACAGGCTTTTTGTTGAAATTATGTCCATTCGGCGCAAACCCCATCTGTACAGTAAACGACCGAAGGTTTTCATGCAAAATCTGAATCTTACTCTCTGTGTCTCTCGATGCATTGGTTGCGCTTTGGTCGGATTCCAATGCCATAAATCTCTTGACAAGTTGGTCGAGCCGGCATCAGCAACATGAGCACACTTGATTGCAGCTGACATTGATTGTTAGAGCTACATCATTGGCATTAGTCCAATCCTTAAAAGCATTGCTGTCGTTGGGCGCTGCTATACACTATTAATAGAAAGTTAAATGCCATTTTATTACAAGAAAACAAAAACAACTCTTGCAGCGTAAGAAATGTTTTATCGGCTTTTGAACAAGAACATTTAATGACTGTTGTTCAAATCAATCAAAAAAGCAATGAAGCGAGAGGATAATACAAATCAATAATCTACAATAATGCAGACCAGTCTATTCCTTCCACCCATCTGTCCATATAACACCACACCACTCTGATAGACAGATGTTCTTTATCCCAGGCTTTCCTTGCTACTTGTCAAAGCCGGGCAAAGTTTCACCTAGAGTTGTCTCTATGAAACAACAAATACGAAATCACAAAATCTCCTACGCTTTTCCTTTGGTTGCATGTTCAAATTGGTGTTATCTATTTCTGTGCCTTCTTAGTCCAAGAATATTATCTTTGTCAAATACCTTTTCTCACTCGCGTCGCCCCAAACCGTGCTTGAATTGGCTGACATTGTGAGGCATTCCGCTGTTACCCGACCAGCTCCATCGCCAATCTGTGGCCATTCATCTTTCTCAAGCAGCTTGGGGTGTAGGACGATGAAGACGACGGCGATGGATCGAGAGGCTGTTTCTATGTCTGTGTATGTGTGTCATGGTTAGCGTCATTTATGGCTGGTATAAGCTTCAAGGTTCCGTACAAGACGCGACGTCTACTGCCTGTGTCTCCGAAGGAAACTCCGTCTCAAGTTCCCATAGTGCCATTTGTGGATCACAACATCCCAACCGAATATCCAAACATGAATTGAATAACTTTGATCGGATCATCAAATAGCTCTGTATCAATTTCATTCGTGTGTTCCTTCTCGAAAGAGACATTTGAGACCTTCACTATTCAAAGAAACCAGACACGTCAGTATCGAGTATATTTCTAGATTTGTTTGTAATAAGGCAAAGTCAGCAAACAGCTTCAACAAAGCTTGGAAAATCATTATCTCGCACGCAACACTCTTGGCTTCAGAAAAGTTTCTCTGAATAAGCTGGCACAACATCTCAAAGAAATAAGGCATGACATCAGCCCAGCAGAACAGCCATGGTTGGTTACTTCGAGTGGGTCGATTTTCTCTCGACTAAATGCAATCCAATCGCATTGCGTGCTTCACTTGCAGAATCAACTAGTTCCACTCCGCACCATTTGACCTCTCTCTACAACGAACCAAAGTCGTATTTCAAGTGTTGAAAGTCGCAAGCACGGTGAGATTTACGAGATGCACCACAAAACAGGCAAGCGGGAAAAGGAAACGGTTGCGGTCCTCTTTCCAATCGCTTCTCAACATAGCTTAACGAACCAACGCAGTCACGAGATCGGTGAACATGGTGAAATATTATCAATGCCGATGATATTTCTACCTTCCGAAGACGCTTAATATCCACAAGCAGCATGCTGTCTGCTGCATTTCTTGATACTCCTAGCCACTTTCGGTCCATTCCAGTGGGCCTTGTAAATCTATACCCTGCGCAATATGGAGCAGTTGGAGAAACGAAGAAGCGCAGTAAAGCATCCCGGAGGTGCACAGATTGCTTTTCGCTGAAATATGGCCTCCAGTGAATGGGGTTGCGCCATTTTGTGAGCAGCAATTTCCTATTTTTATAACGGTTTGCTATTTCAATACCAATGAAGCTTTTCTTGCAATCGCGTTTGCTAGGTGCAAATAATAAACGGGTGTCAGCGAATTAATAACTGAACATTCAAGGCCTTTAGGGATTATCATCAAGTGTCGTATTTAAGTAAAGTCAAAAAAAATATTTCAAAACCATAGACAAAGACTTCAACATTACATATGGCACATATTTGTCATTATGGTACAAAAAATACAAACAAAAACATGAAATTGAATAACTAAAGACTAAATCTGATTCATCCATTTCATCTACACTACAATCGCTCGAAAATAATATTCCGACAGCCCTGTTACACACCGATATTCAAAATGGCCGGATGTAAAGAAGCATGTTTGCAATTACGCGGAGTTTATTCGTTGCACTTTCGAGATTTTTCGGTTCGACGTATAAATTTTCCCAAATATTGCAATCCCTCGTTGTTTAAATTTCCGTTCATGCTATCGAATCGTTCACTTCGGATTTGCTATTGATCGATGATAACCGCCGCGTGGTGCAGGGCCTCCATTTTATCAATATGATGCAACGAGTTTACAACATTATCCATCCCTGGACCTTACATCCTGGTTCATATTGTCGGAAACCATGCTTATGATTCAGCAACCGGAAATGCACCGACAAACACATCAGCTTACGCCCCCTTACAGTATGACGTTGATGTACCTCCTGGCAGGACAGTCTGACGGTACGATGCCGTAGAATTGCAGTATTCACCAGTGCTTCTGTCAAGGAGGTTGTTTTCGCCTGTATGAGCACTGGCAATAGACATAGAGATAGGAAGGGTGGCGTAAACAGTGTGCTGTGCATATTGTTCCCGGATGCACCCATATTGTACACGGATATGCAAATGCACCTAGAGTGCCCGGGCGCCGAATTCGGTATGAATACAGTTGAAGTGGGCTCAGCAGGGTTGCGTCGAGCGTCAGTTGTAGAAGGTCTCGTTCTATGCTGTTAGCCGGAAGTGGGAAACGTTACCGCGCCCGGGTGCATCTGCTGCTCAACGGTCATTAATAATCTCCTTGTGCGCGGCACTCTTTTCTTTTGTCATCCTTGTTTCCCACCATTACATCCGGATCGTTTTGCGTTAAGGCTCGGTGTAGTGTGTTTCTTCCCCTTAAACCTCGTGCTATTGTTGATGTTTCGCTTCTAGCCACATCTTTTTGAGGGTAGAATTGAAAAGCTTGCCCCTCAGCGCTGCTCCTTTTGCTCCAAACACAATCAATTTAGATCATATTTTTTTCAATTTAATTTTTCTTTAAACGCACTCCTTATGTAAAACTTTGTGTCTGTATGAAAATGTGTGTATGTGTATGCTTCGGGCACTCCCAACGCAAGTGATCGCGCACTTACATCACGCAACCGGGACAAAAGGAGCACATCGAGCCAGTAACGGTCAGCTACTGGAATAAATTTCAATTTTCAATTCTTATATTACATTTTCCCATTTTCTTTGCGACTTGCAGAAAAGCACCACAGAGGGTGATTATAGAAATGGGGGAGAATGGAACAAGTTGGTCATTTGAATAATATGCACGGTTTAGCATTTTTGAAAGCCGAGCAAAGGTAGAAAGACGGCATGGAAACAGCTCAGAAATCTGATACTCTTCCACTTTTGCATTCTCAAAATGCAAGAAAAGGATCTCCTATTGTTATCACAAATGTGGAAAATATTCTAACAAAAGCATAAATTCAAAATAAAAACCAACTTGCCCTTTAGGATACATCCTACGCAACGGAAAGCACGCAAAATGGTAATCGTTTGAGGTGCAATAAACGGAATACTTATAATCGTTACCAGCATCGCTAGATATCGTGTTTATCCGTTCACATTGATGGGGCGTGCGGAACAATAAGCGTAAGATGCCTTAACAGTGCCGCTAATGGTAGCCGACGGGCACATTTGTTTCGTAATTAACTGTTTTGTTCCCTTTTATCGTCTATTTTCGAACGTAGTCGTGTGGTGGAAATATTTTATAACCCAGGTGAGCGCATATTATAACATTTTTATTGCATTCTATTTTAGAGTTTTACCTTGAAGATTGAGTAATTTGTCCATACATTATTATAGAAAAGTATCCAGCGATATTTTTTGCTTTGAAACACTTTTAAACATAAGAAACACATCTAAAGGTAAAACAAAAGCAAACGCTTGAAAGCACACTGGAGCAAAGTACACATTAGCTCATCTCTAATGGCTCCGGTCCCTGGTGAGACAGTCTCTCTGGCGTGTTCTGGGATCGAGGTGAATGTCAAACGACTGGAGCCGGCTTGTCTAAGCTGTCCTGTTTAATTTTCATTTCAGGCCGTGTAGTTTTCTTTTGTTTTTTTTTTGCTTTTTATATGTTTGAGGGTGCAGAGTTTTGCTGCTTGGATCTACCGAGAGATACGATTACGCGAGCTTTGCCTTGCTACTAGAATGTTTATGCAGGCTATACTCCATGTGGAGTACTAGAGACACTTTTAGTGACAGAGAGTAAGACATCAAAGGGAAAGAAAGAAAAAGATGGAGAGATATAATGAGGTAGTGGCATTCGTTGACGTCATTCGGTAAGCAAAACATGCTCATTATATTTCTTCAGCACAGGGGAAAATATTTGGCCTATATCGCATCGCATTCAAGCACCACTAGGCGGAAGGAAAAATGATGGCTTAGTCTTACGTTTCAATTGCATGTTCAACCATCACTACCGTACATGAAATACAAGCGTGGTAGAGGCAGTATGTTTAACTTCTACTGGAAGCGAACCTGCGTGGAATTGCATCCGTAGCTGATCATACAAAAAAAACTTCAATATGCGAAAATTACGAAAATGCGGGTCGAAAAATGGTACAACTTGGTAATGTTTATCCATGGGTGACTTATAACTCGAACAAATATTCACATTTCCATTATCGCAACACGTCGGAATGATAAATCTTGTTCCGCGCTCTCTCACATACTCCCACGTATCCTCACACAGCATAAAACGAAGAGTCATCGAAAACTTTTTTAGATCCAACTGCACCGAGCGAACATGCAAGCAATATATTTATACAACAGCGAGTTGCAATTGCATCAACAATATTCTCTTACACAGCGGCAGCAATGAGTAATCGGATGCCAACGATCCGAGCAACCATGACAGGGGAAATGAATATGGCAGCATCGAGGATCCTTCATTTCTCGCCCTACATCAGACGACGATATGCAAGCCAGAAGTATCGAGTTCTCAACACCTTCCTCTGACGTGTTTTTTCCCCTCCTCATGAAAAGTGAATGAGAGTTGCTGAAAAAATGTAGTCACAAAGCCGGAACATGCTACACGTGGTAAACTGTAGTCGAAACTAGACCACTGAACCTTGCACCCACCATCGTCCCGAAGCGTCTTCTTTCCACGTGATATCGAATGAATAATGTACGGCTATTTATCAGCCTCAAGGGGCAGCAACAGCATACGAAGCACACATACAGGGAGAATTATTGCAGCTCAGGTCAACCATTACCACCTCGTACGTTTTACCAGTCAAACGTTGAAATGAAGTGCAATAAAAACACTACGACAATGAAACAAAAACCAACCAGCAACAACTAAACTGCATCCGGATAAGAATGAAGGCAATGAATGAAAGAGTTGCTGGAAGTTGGTATAAATGGCGGCGTGTTTCGACTTTGGAAGCCTTTCGTCCATGGTGAGACGTGATTTAATGGCGTCCTAGTTCTTCTTTGCTCGGGCGAGGTCGTGTTTGAAATGGTTACGCTAGTGGCCAGTAGTCAAGTAATCGCTCTTCTTGACCGCCGTGATCGTGTTTGAAGCTCACCGTGTTCGGTTGCACCGAAACAAATCCTTGAGGCATAAACAAACGTGTCCCAAGATCGATACGGGTTGCCGCGTATTTGCAGGTACCATCGTGTGAGCTAATTTATGTCGATACTGGTGACTCGAATTGTAATCCAGAAGAAGAATGTCGGGTGACGCGGACCCAATACAAACCGAATCCGACCTGTTACTTGGATGGATATGACCTGTACACGTCCGAGACATATATTCAGACATTCAAACGCTTTTTAGAACCTGTTGGTACATGAATTATGCACATGGTACAGTGTGTGGCATAGGTATAGGACATGAGTTACTCACATAAGAAAAGGATAGTCTTCATTGACATTTATTGATACAAATATGGAACCTCCTGGTGTTTTTCCTGGAAAGCGATGGATAGCCTCCTGCGATTTCAAGCGATGGATAGCCTCTATCGCCAAGGAGACAACTAACGAACCTTGTCCGAGTGGACACCCTTACCAACTCTACAAATAGTGCCGGTCTGGTGCAATACGTATTACAAAGTCTGGATCACTGGAATCCAACACTCTTGACAGTAGAAAGTGCTATGGAAACCTCTTTTGCTCGTCCACACGGTTAAAGGGTCCTTCTGAGAACGTTAGTCTTATTTGAGGCTAACAGGATTTTGCAGGAAATTGGTGCTACATCGATTGCCTTTTACTTGTTTTCCATTGAAATGTATGACATGAACGGTCATAAAAGGCTTTTTCATTCCGTGCAAATAATTATGTTCTTGCAATCCAGATAGTTGAAACGTCAAGCGAAAACTTCTATCTAAATGATTTAAAAAAATTGGAGGAAGTAGCTAATGCTACACCATTTCTTTATGAGCAGGATTATTTTATAAAGTCATTGATGTGTCGATAGGGCTTAAACGTTGGCTTAGCACTCTAATGCTCAGCGTTGGTTTAAGATCATTATTTTTTCCTTTCATTGATGAAAACCAGGATGTTTGTCTAAACTGCATTAGTAAAAGTATTTTTTACATGAATTCAAATGTTCTCGAAGCATGGCACAACTTTTGAAACAAAACTAATATTATAGTCGTAACAAGGGCCTTTTCTCCGAATTTCTCCAACGCTTCATCTTTTCGCTTCAAAAAAATGTCATTCAATTCCCTTTCCGTTGCTCATAAAACCGTTTCCGTATGAGGAATAAGCCACATTCAAGGAACGCATCGTATGGCTGTTTTCTATTGCACATCCTCCATTGAACAAAAACCATAAAATTTCCCCCCAAGGAGTGGTCGGTACACTGCAAAACCACCTTGGGAAAAATGGCTCTCACCTGGAGAAAAGTAGGAAACGAAAGCAACGACGCGTTTCATAACAGCATTTTATGAGACATTCCACACGCCAGCTGGTTTTATTTTGCCATCTCAATGGCTTTTGCGTGTCCTTGCCATAATCCTTGCCTGTCGGCACAAAACGGAAACCAAGTGCTCACTAGCGACTCACACCGGCCCGTGGTTCATTATTCGGCCTGTGCGTAGAATTTGGATACTACCTTCGGGCTAATGCTGTCCTCGAGCTAAATGCGAAATGTGCGAAAGCTGCCGAATGCTTTATGGTCCCAGCCCATTGCTCGTGCCAAGCGTTTGGCAAAACGAAACTGTAAAGAATAACAGGAAAAGAACACAATTTTACCCCATAGTCGTAAGACGCACGTGGGGACTTATTGAGGCAGATCGGTATCGTAAATTTGACACCTTCTTTTCTCGCGCGAGACACAACAAGCGCCAGTGACCCCCACCCCGAAACCGCTTGTGCTCATGGTTTATGTACACCGAAGTGTGTGGCATGCAAATTTTTGTAGCACACTCACATGCCACTACCAACATTCAAACATTATGTTTCCTGCGGGTGTCGTTGGATGAGGTTTTTGGTGAGATTGTTTTGTTTTGCTTTCCCTTTTTTGCGTTCGTGCGTGCGTGTGTGTGCTTGTTTGCTGAACAGCTTTTTGCCATTGCTGTCAGCACTCTATTGATGTAACCGAAGCAATGGCTGGTTGTGGTCGAAAGCAACACCGAATGGGCCTAACAAAAAGAGCCACAACTTGTTGACACTTTCCATCCCACACATGCTGGTAGCGCTATTGCTGTATCCCTTCGTCGAGCTTTTACGTCCAACAAGACTATCATTTTGCAAGTTACACTCTCAAGAGTAGATTTAGAAGATGGGTAGCAGACACTAAAAAACAACACCTACTCATCGCAGTCTGGCACCGGAGCTGATGAGGGAACGATGTGGAAAAGTTAGTCAAGCACAACAAAAACATTCTCTAAAGTCCTTCAGTTAGACAAAAAAATGCATATGAAAAGGGGAAATACTCAGTAAACTGAGCAGACAGGCATACATTAGCTTTAATTTATCTCAGATAAAACATTCCATTCCGCAGCACCACCCAACGTCAATTGAAAACTTCTCAAGAACGAGGTGCTTTTGTTCATCCATTTCCATTGGGTGGAATCCCCCTTCCCGAAGGTCCAGAGCGGGGAGAGAAAGGACGAAAGAATCCGGCTCTGGAACAAAGAATGAAACTGAGTCAAGCGTGCAGGGTTGGAATAATTTCTTGGGAAAGTTTTTAATCGTTTCCTTGTCTTTGAACCGGCAACGGTACGATCACGTCCCCCGAGACAATGCGCTTGCAAGTATTTAACAGTACCTCTTTTTTGCTGTTGTTATCCCAATGGAAGGTTACCACACCGCACGGAGATCCTTCCTTCCTTCCTTCGTGGAGGTTCATTAAGAGAGACTTTAAAGCTGGGTCCGTTTTTTGTGCGGTTTTTGTGGTAGAACCTGCAAACCCGTGGTGTATCCATCCACCGCTCTAAGATTGTTGCTCATACGTTCATACGGAAGCTTCTGTAATTTGTTGATTAATCATATTTCGTTTGGGCCTTCCATTCATATTTTTTACGACCGACAATTTCAAAATTCCATGCTATACTCTTTACGTTCCTTTAAAATTCGCTAAGATTGAGATCGTAAAGAACAGTGACTTGTGTTCACCGCTACAACCGCAGAACAAGAGCGAAACAGTGAAGCAACATGACATGATAGTTTATCGTTTGGCAAATTGTACATCAACCCGCGGGCTTTATGCGGTGGTAAAATGTTTCAAGTCCAAACCATATTTCTTGTGCTTACCAAATTGGAGTAGCAACAACGAAAGCCTGCAAAGTTTTACCAAAAGCTTCTGTACAACAGCACTTGAATCTTCGTACTCACACGCACCGGCGCATTATATTATAAAACTTTGCATTTTACGAACCACTGGGAGCATGGGAGTGGGATGTAGCAACACATTTCATGAGAACCAGAAAGAAGATGGTTCAAAAAGGTGGTATGCAAGCGTGTTTGGTGTTTGAATTTTCTTAGAGCAAAAGTAGATCCTCGTTCCTCTGGTTGCCTTGCGCTTTGTTTGTTGAATTTACGGGTTGCGGTAGTTGGGATGGGATTGAGGAACGAATCGTGCAAAAGATTGACCTTATCTGTGAGATTGCATCGGGTCAATAGGTGGGTATTGGGTTGTAAGCGTTTCTCGATTGTCAACAGATTACAATAATCAACGGTTCCAGACAACAGTCAAGTATGAAACCTGGTCGGAATTACTTTGATGTTGAATTGTTTTCAGCTCCTTACTTTTGAGATAAAATTGTTTTTTATAGAGAACAAAACAAGGATTTCAGTTTAAAATCATAAATAACTTTTACCATTCCTGGTATAAACACTAATTAATAATTTGCCTAACCACAAAGTAGCTTAGATTACCATTTTCGATGATATCCATTTGCTGCTACTGCTCATAATCCATTATCCATTATTTTGCGCTGACAGTCAATCTTGGCAACGAACAACTACCGCGAAAACTTTTCCATTCATTACTGCGTGATTTGTTTCCGCAATCACTGCAACTGGGAAGACTTGGTTGTGTCTCAAATCCATTATTATGATCGCCCACGATGAGTAAATAAACTTTTCCGATACTTTTATCCCATCATGACAGCTGACTCCCAGTGTCCATCCTGCCTGGTCCGTATTCTGCTATGTATCTCTTCGTGTAAGAGAGCATTATTTACAAATTTACAAAACATTCGTCAAGTGTTTCATATTTCATTCTTTTGCTCTCAAAGTTCGGCTTCCATTTCTCTCTTAGTGGCCTTTTTCGTGCAACAAACTTCAATCTAAAGCCGAATTCTGAAATTGCATTTCTACTTCTAGTTGTTCTCAGACGTTGTGTTGAGAATGGTTTTCCCATCAGCAGACAACACTGAAATTGAAATGCTAATGGTTGCAAGAGTGGGCGCTGAAAGACAAGCAACAGTATGCTAGACAACGAAAACAATGTTTTTTTTTTTTTGTTTCTGGCCATTATTCTTATCTTATCCATCTCTCTCGGTGTTGTCTTGCGTTTACACGGTGAGAAGAAATTTCATCAGAAAGCAAACTGATCTGTACGCAGCAGACAATGGAGAATGAGCAATGATGAAATCTTTCTCGTTCAAGTGCTTTGCGTTTGTCTTTTCTCTTGTTTTCTCTTCTTTTAATTCGTTTAAAAAAGGCAGTTTGAAAGCTCTTCTTTTTGGGAGGCAATAGCACTCATTTTAAAGATAGAGTCTAGAGTAGATTGGAGCTTAAAAGAGTTATTGGATATGTTTTCCAGAGGCCACGTGATTTATACTCTTGGCAGTACTATGCCGAGAGACTCATTCACGAGAAGAAAAAACGCTTCAACCCCAAAAAGGACGGAAACTATTGGAGAGCATGCACATTTCTCAAGCGATTTCATAATTTCAAAACTAGTATCGTTAAAAATAAGATTACATTGTGTTTTTTCCAAAATGATTATCCATGAATTTCACAGTATTCAGGCCAAACAGGTTTTATTGTACAAGAAGAAATGCAGCCACGCTTTTGATTAATTGCAAGTATTAAAACTGTTTATGGTTTGAAAACCATTCCAAAACTTCCACTTACAACGTACTGCGCTACAAATCAATCTTAATTACACAACCATGTTTTATTCTCGCCATTCAATATGAAATGAGCGTTATTATGGATGCATTTTTCCTCGTTTCGGTCTTTTGTTTTACAACTACATGAAGCATTTTCAGTGCCAACAAAACTTGCTGCCTCCACGCAGAAAGTGATTCCGATTGTTTCTACACTCTACTCTCCTGCTTTGCGTTGCATGATATTTGCGTTCCAGTTTACAGAGCATAATGCATCACCACCAAAACCCCATTCATGGCCGTTTTGTCTGAGCCGTTTTTGTGAGCCAAAAACGCAAAACGCAAAACGATTTTGCTTTGCATGTTTTTGTGAGCCTGCATAGTCCTAAAATAACAAGCGTACAATAGCGACCACTTTAAAACGATTGCTGCAGTTGCAGCCTCACACGTTTTAAAGCACTTAAACTGCTCTGTGAAAAGGCTGCAATTCACGGCATGTACTTTGTTCTATAGCGCCAACATTGGGCAGATCTGTGGAAGTATGTGGTTTGTCAATTTGCCGTCGCTTGAAATAAAAGTAAATTGCTGATGCCAAGTGGCGCAAAGCGGGAGCAATTTCCGATATGAAATTCAACAAAGCTTAGATAGTGAAAAAGTTATGATGCGCCGCAGCTGGTACGATTAAGAGCAATCGTCATGATTTACAAAGCTTTGTGCTTTTTGATGATGTAGATAATATTAAGCAATTGCAATATTTTACAGGAGTTTATCTAGCTTTACAATCACTATGCATGGTTTTGATATTTCAGTTGAGCAACGGTAGCATTAAAAACCTTTTTGGTTATTAGTTCTACAATCAGTCTCACATTGAACTTTATCAATTGAACATGAATGGCGTTTATGGCGTTATAAAACACACAAAGCTCACAAAGCTTCCTCCATTGCGCACACACTTCCCTCAGGGGCAGTTAATTGTTCATTTGTTTTTGGCTACTTAATTTATTCCACTGCATTATGCTTTACTCAACATCGTTTTAAAAACAAACAAACATAAACTCTTGACACTAAAAGTTGATCGCTCAAGTTAAACTTCTGGCCCTACTAAAAAATGCAGTTTTGGAGGTTTGAGGCACAAACACAGAGAAAGGCTTAGTAACACAAAAAAACGAACAATATCACAAGAAAACTAGCCACCGCTCAATTGCCATCGGAGCGAAAACAAAAAACGCAGCAAAATTTATTTGCGTTTTCGACTGTGATTTATTTACCGAACCTTTCCCGTGCGATGAATTTGTTGCATGGCTCGCTTTTTGTTGAGCTCTGAAAATTTGTTTTTGCAATTACGACCACTTAGGCAAACTCAACAAACAAACAAGCTGAACGGTTTTTTTTTTGCCGATGAACCAACCTTTTGTTCACTTGCTTTTAAATCGCTTTGTAAATAGGCGGTAGTTTACTACAGTTGGATGGAGACTGTGGTTTTGTAAGCTGATAAAGCGTTGGTAGAGGAAAATATGATTCTGTTGGTTAAACTTGAGGAGGGTTTTTTCATTTGAACATTTATCTATTCAACAAGGCAAATTGAGTAAATTAGTCACCAAAAAGATGCTGAAATCATTGTCGACCAGCACAGGTTAAAAGTAAATAGTTTAAGCAACCCTTTTAACTCGTTAATTATATTTGCTTTTTCAGAAAATTATCATCCTATCTTAAATTCAATCCCAGCTACGGTAGCAGGTGCTAATCCTTCTTACTTATCCTAATCTCTCATCGCTTCAAATTAAAGAACACTTTGCACTGATCGGATAGAGCGTTGGCATGAGACGTAAGAACCCCATTCTTCTCAGTTTCTTTCGCTTTGTTCCAGACACCTGCATTATGGCTCGCTTTAACGCTTTGAAGAAGCCATAAATCTGCACAACAATCAGTTGAGCAAGCTTATTAATTAACAGCTCTAATAAATAATTAACTGGCCAATAAAGACGAACCAACTTGTTACCGATGATGGGGTGATGGTCGTTCTTTGATGGTTGAGACTATAACTATGAATACCTACTTTCCCCAATTTACAATGATTTGGCTATGATTTTGAGTTTCAGAGCTTACTTAATGTTTAAAAGGGATATTAATTACCATAAAACGTATTGACGAGACTAAATACCCACAATGTTCAAATTCCTTTCCATCTTTGGTATTGAAAAATGTCTTTACCAGCATCATTAAAACACCAATACGAACAAAGACATTTAAGAAACAAAACAATGACAAACAAAACAGTCAAAATCATGCATCTCCACTTGAGGAAAATGTGCGTATTCAGTAACACAGAAACCCCAAAAGTTTCCCTGCCTTGAGCAGCAACAACGACAAAAACCCTTCCCAGATCTTAACATTCTCATGCAGGATGTGATTGTACACTCTCCGCCTACAACCAGACCTCGTCTCAAGCGGCAAACTCATGTCGACACGTTGGCGAAACATGTTTCCTAAAAGCGGACCCAAAGCGAGGAAATCCTTTTTACCGATTTTCACAGAGCGTCCACTTGGTGTATTTTTTTCTCCTCTACTCCTCTGTTTTCCGTAAGCCTACATGCACACCGACACAAACGTTTGTGGTCGGATCTCGAGTTTTCATTCAACACAAGCGCTCAACGTTTTGCATGAAAATCCTCTCATTCACAGATCTCATACGACTCGTTTTACGTGAACCTAGGTGGTGTCGGTTTTTTGTCCATTCCTCGTATCTGCATACCTAGCATGCTCGAAACAGCTGTGCATCCGCTGGCCGTTCGTCAGTGACACATTTTTGTAGCTCTAAAAGTGGAAAGAAACGAACCCAACCCAAAAACAAAAAAAAAACAAAATTTGATCAACACCAGTCGAAACCGTTAAGCCAACCGCTAATCTCATTCGCACAACGTGTTGCCAGATATCGTTTCGAGCCTGTTCGGAATGTCATGCATCAAGAGAGAGGTCGAAAATATGTCACCAGCTATGTGCACCGTTAGTACGACGAATAGACTCGTCAAAACGTCACGACCACAGTTTATGCGTCCGGTCACGGAAATGTATTGGGAAGGCATGAACACTCGTTTCATCCATCAGCTGGCTTACAGCATTTTTCTGTAGCCTTTTTGTTTCCGTTTTGGTTTGTCATTGCAATCTTTTGCAATTTGGTCAAGTCACGAAATTTGACGCTTTTCCGCATAACTCAATTTTTGGACGCGCTATTAATATTAACACGACCGTGAGAGAGCGCCGAAAAAGGTGTGCCACGGTATCCGATAACGGTTGCCGTTGAAAGCTTAACCACCGATTCCAACTACCGAGACATTATTCATGGTTTGTTCAGTTATGCTGCTTCTTTATTCTGCCAGAAATGAAACCCAGTGGATGAAACCATGACCGAGAAGTATAACGCTAAAAGTTTTCCGGCATCAGTGCAAATGAACGAAAGGGTAGAGAAAGAGCAAGGTGACAAAAACACACTCTAAAAGCTTTCATTCCTTGGTGCGTGGTATACGATAGTATCGACAAATTTCGTTTTGTTATTTCATGGAATTATCGCTTTCCTTTTCCGCTGCCGGATTGTTTCGGGGCGAGATTATTGAGAGCCCGAATGGTTTCGGGCTCTAGTTCCGAATAACACCGTTACGGGGAAATAATAATATAGCTTCGAGCGAGCAAACCGTACCATGGTGACCCATATTAAAAAGAATAGTTGGTGTAGCTCGAGTAAAAATGCTGTTTGCTTGTAAGCATTTTCCACAAATACAGGCAAAACTGGGGTTCAATAGAAACAGTGTTTGTGAAGGTGGACCTCACCTTTTCTCTTTTCAGACCGGCATGGAGTAGTTTTATGAAGTGTAGAATGTGTAGAATATTATTGAGATACCAATATGAAAATTGTACAAAAATCTTTATATTGGTCCTACCTTTTTTTGTCGTAAAGCGGTACACAAGATTAAATTTTACTCTGCTAATGGAGTCGCCCAGTCGTTTGTGTAAAAAGCATATTTAATGGAGACGCCTGGTTTCTTTTAAAACCAAAGTTGCAAACAATTCCCCCGACATGTTACTTACCTTCGGTCCCCGAGTGAACAGTCTCACTACATTATAAAAGATTTTTTTTTCTCTCTCGTTTAATGTCAACTCAATCACACGCATGGCTAACACAAGCAGACGCACATCAGACCCGGCTCATCTCACCATCAAAAAGAAAATGGTATCTGACGCATTTACATAGTCCATATTCGTCCCCGGATGTAGAAGCTGTTCAACAATTTTAGAAGAAAGCAACGCATCAACTTTCTACTGACAATAACACTTAACTAAACATTTTTTTAGCTCGTAGTTTATGTGCAAACATTCGTTAAAACATACTTATATACATCATGTAAGGAAAACTGGTAAAAGGTATTATAAACCCAACAGATATTGTTCCAGTCAAACCCTTGGATGCTTGATCTGTCGATGATCTTTCAAACGATCATTTTTTAACGTGAAAAAAGCTTATTCTACAAGTCACTCATAATCAAACTTTATTTCAAATAATAGAATCATCGAGCACTTATTTGTTATAAATCGATATCTGAACGTATCCCATTCGAATTAGTTAAGGTTATTTTGCAGCAAAATATCCAAATCGTTCGGTAAAGAAAAATTAAACTTCTCAAGTACCTTCACACTTCCGGTTCAATTAATTACCGTATGTTTTTTTTATTATTCTTTATATGCATCTCTGTTTATTTCAGAAAACATATTAATTGCCTCTAAAACTTATCAACTAATCCCTACACGTACACTGGTGTTAAAACTTTGCCGCTTTCTCACGCAAAAAATAACCAAAAATTAAGCTGCTCATATCTTTACCGTTCCAAGGTGCTGTACCTCGAGATGCTTGACGATTTCACCATTTTTATGCTGTTTTATGGTTTCACACTGCACCGTGTGCCATAGCAGTACCGCGTAAAGGTATGAGCATTTCGATAAATATTTATGAAACCGTGCGCAACCAGGCCGAGGTTAACCTGCATAGTCGTGAGCCGGAAAAACAGACTCCAAAAAGATCACCGGAAAACCGGAGGTGAAAATGCGGTTTAAACGCTTCGTCTGTAGCGGTAGCAGGGGAAAAATAATTTCGTGCATAAACTGCCGTTAGGGCAGGTCCCGCAGCTTGTACGGGCTTATGGAAAGCAGGAAACATGAAAAAATGTTAAGCTGGTTGGTTGAAGCAACAATACCTCCTGTGCTGGTGTGAAGCTTTTTTTACGTGTGATGTTTTTCCACACATGATAATCATTATTTTAAACAGGACGAAACGCATGCTCCGAAAAATAAAAGTCACACTGCAATGCAATGCAAAAGTCCTGTTTTCTTTTCAATCTGTTCAACCTATTGACACAATTATTCACTTGAAAAGGTTGCACTGATAGCGTAACAAAAGCTGTATTGGATTATTTTGTTATGTGAAGTAGCATAGGTTAATTTAATGAAGGAAATTACATCTCAAATGTTATAATTATTGCAAAACAACTTATAACAACAAAGCATAGAATAGCTTGTCGGTTTATTTTTTAAAATAATAAACGTTTAAAAGAATAAACATGCAATCTATGGTGCACCTTACCATACAGACTATGCTTCATCTACGTACCTGTAGTAAATACTTCCTTTTTTTTAATCCAAATTCGGCAGTGTTTGTGTTGGCCGCTTTATTTAAAATTCATTTTAAAAAAAAATCAAATAAAACGCTACGCCATTGACGTTATTTTACCAAAAACCGCATGCTCTGTTCACGCTTGTTCCTTTGCGTGATTTTTGCGATCGCAATTCACAGGCTCTATTTCTGCTGACCGCAGCACAAATTTTCAATTACCGTAACAGACACTGTCAGTGAGACGCTACCACACACTGATACATCCAAAGCTTTGGTTGGTTGGTTTAACACCAACAAGAAACACAAAAACACAATCTCCCTCAAACCACTACGTAGCGAAAAACACTGTAAAACGAAAGGGAAAGAAATGGTTTGAACATACTATCGAGGGGAATAGAGTGTTGGTACAATTTTACGCCTCCCTGGCCATGCACATACACGATGGCACCTCATGCAAACATTATCCGGTGTACACATACTGACACACAAACACACACTCAGTATTCTGCATTATCCATCGATAAGCTGAAACCCGATATTCAACACCCGAATGGTCTCCACTGGAATTGAAAAAGATTTTCCGGATACACTGGTTTATTTATTTACCGCTTCGTTTTTTGCTCTTCTTCTTTTTGTTTCTGGAAAGCAATTCAGTTGCTGGACTGCATAAACCATATAATCGGATACAGGATTTCTTTCGCTACAATTTAGGTGTCATATCCGGAGATGCGGGTTTTATGCGTCGGATCCCATCTGCTCAGCGGCAAGCTCAAACGGGACACTTTTTCTGAAATAAAACAACACATACATATACACTCTATACTTCACAGACACATTTGCTTCCCTCCACGTACGGGTCACGTTTCACGAAAACTTCAGCGTACAGCACTCGGGAAAAAGAAATCACACCAGACCGGACTTGCCTCCATTCACAAGGCATCTCAGAAACGTATGCGTCACGCAACCACTACAACCCCGCGAACCAAACACTAGAGTAACACGGAACGGGTAGGAAAATTGCTTTCTAATCCCATTAAACCGGTCTCACACATGCCACATTCCAATGGCATCTCTCAACATACACACTAACACACATACCCGGGTCGACGTAAGAACAGATCTGCATGCGTTTTATTCCACTGCGTTGCGTACATCATCATCATCATCATCATCATCATCACCATCATCATCATCATGGGTGGGTCGAGAAGAATTTCAAATCGCTTTACCAAACATTCCAAGTGTAATAACCTTTTGCGCCATACACACACACGGCCTGAAGTACTGCGATCCATTCCGAGCAATTAACGATTAGTGCCTCCGTCAACCCGATGGCAGAAAGGTGCCACTTGTGTTTAAGTAATGTATGTTTCACCAAATAAGACTTTACCGAGCTACCTTTCGGCATGCCATTGTACAGGTGTGACCGAACACTTCTGCCATCCAACAGCATCACGTCGAATGCTTCTCTAAAGGGCACTTTATTCTTTTCTCGAGACTTTTCCTTTTAAATTCATCCTGCGTCTTGCCTTTCTTCATGTATTAAGCATCCTTCTTCACACGATATTTGAGAGCAATTCAAAAATAAAAAGCACAACGACTGTTTAATATTGCATCACGGTCGCTTCACTCCGTCCGCTTCACCGGCAACCAAAGAAGAACCCGTACGACATTATGACACTCTGCAAGCAAAACGAGAGTATTGGAGAGCCTCTTTTCTCAACACACTCGTACATTCCTACTTTCGAGCTGTTAAAACACGTCTGCCTACGATGGTCACCAGCGCACCGGCTAAGGAATAATAATCCAATATTCAAGCGACAAAGACTACACCATCCACCAGCAACGATTGCGATAATCTTTCCGGCGACTGATTGAGAAGAAAACACTGATTGTATACCTCTCTTTGGTACGCTTTTTGACGGAACGAGAAAAGTCGAAATCACCTCCCACCGTTAATTCACGCTGGCACGCACGCACGGACAGCCGATTCCTGTCAACTACCGTCAACGCTAGTCACCAAGCTACTGAGTTGCTGTTTCGTTTCATTCGCCCATGGGGTTGACTTCGTTGATTCAAGCTGATTTGAGTGACTTCCCCTAACTGAACGAAGAAGCTTTCGGGGCACTCACTGAGCCATCTGGGGGAGAGAGTTTTCATTGTCACACCAACACAACCGTACGGATCGAGGTGATTTTTTGTTTTGTTATTTGTGTGTGAGTAGAACTTGTTTCTGTTCTTGTCTCTCTGTCGTGTTCCAATCCATTATCAGCTGATGAGTTTCGATGAGTTTGATTGAGTATTACGTTCGTTGTGGGAAAGGTTGATCGACAGAAAATAAAAAGAAGCGTCTATTTAAATAAGCAACTTTTGAGCAATTTTAGAAAGAAATTTAATCAAATTTATTATTTAGAATTAGTTTTCACAATTAAATGACACGGTCCGGCAATGTGGCTTGAAAATCAAAATAATACCACCAAATCATTAATTGAATACGTGTATAGAAAATTTTTGAATGATTTGTTCTTAACCTTAAAAATTATATGTAATTCAAACCAATTCAGCAAAGCATAATTCCAAGGATTTTCATTTTCGTTGAATCGAACAAGTCAGTCAAAAAAAAAAGATAGTTAAAAAGGAATAAAAACCTCGTCCATGGTTAATACTAAAGGAAAAACTTCCAACAATATCTAAGTTTCAACGTATCAGTCGATCTATTATCATTCCTGTCGATAATAAGCTTCAACATAATCTTCAAACATAATGTTTTAGAAATGTATCGTAGCGATAATGTTTTAGACGTAAGCAAGGCTTACGGTTAAACTTTCGCCAGTTCGCACTTGCTTACTACTGATGCGATTTATCAAACTACCATTCAATCTTCCCTCACTTCGTAATGTTCTCCCTGCAAGAGGTCGTATTACATTAGCGATAGTGTCATGAAAAAGTACCAACAGCATTATGAACTTGTATGCACATTGGCCCAAAGCCCCCAGCGCAAGATACCATCAACACCCAACATTGCCGTCACCAGTGTGGCACATTATATCCCACCAAACACACAGATTATGATGTGCATGAAAAGCATGAAATATTCTCTTCCTCTACGTTGACGCATAATGCCTATCCAATAACTTCACCAACCAGTTCATTCCGAACCGAGTGCTGCAACGCAACGAAAGCTCCACATGCACCCCGTGGTTCGAGCGGGGATCAGTGGCATCCGCTGGTTTAAACTCTGTAGCCACAGCTCGCACACTACTTTCATGTCTTCGCGGACATTTATCCTTCCAGCGATGGTGCTCACCCAACAGCGGAAACATTTTCATGTGACTGAACCCCGAGGACAGGCAAAGTTTTTTTTTCCAACAGGGCAGCAATCCTGTCTTTATCTATTCATTTCATCCTTCATTCTTTCATCTTCACCAACAAACGACTAGGGCACACATTGAGCTTGTTTATACCATCGCAAATATAGTTCCGTAGGTGGCAGTAGATCCCCTACGGAGATGTACAACGCTCATCTCGTGAAGATGAACCAGAATGACGTTGGTAACAAATTCCAAATGCCACCGGTCAGAAATGGATAAGAGCGAAAGCGTTTGATGTTTGCTATATGATCTTAACTTCAAGAGAAAAATACACAAGTAAATGCATCGAACTCTCATGCTCTGAGCTTTTTTGTGACAAAATCTTAACAAACTCATGAACAACACTCTGAAGCATAGAAAAGTCTTGATTCGTAATTTTGGATGATTTTCAAAAAATGTTATCAAAAAAAGCTTTTCTGAACTCCAAACACACTTCGCAATGGTATTTGAAGCACTAACAAGCACAAGAAAAACATAATTATTAGAACATCGATCAATAACTATTGAGAACTGCTGGTTTTTTAACGAATTTAAATGGGTAAACTATTTCCTGGTGAAAATTTCCGATTATGTTATCGGCATTGCCTCGCGCAGACCACGCGTAAATTAAACCCTAGAAGCAAACATTCCATAAGGAGATACACACCGTGGACCAAACGACGTCGGCAATCATCATCTCAGCGCTGTACAGGTCGTTTTCCTTTTCTCTGTCTTTCTTCAACACCTACCTCAACGATTTAAACCGTACCATTAAGTCGTAAAACCACAACGACATGCAGCGTAATTCACCTAGATTCCGTTCTTGTCTATGGGAAAGATGTAAGGACACCCAATAACCCACCTCCTTCGATGGTTTTCGGTTTCGTAGTAGGTTGCAAGCACAAGAAGGCACAAACATTATGGGTTTGAATGTCAATTGACGGTTTCAGAGGAAAATGGAAAGCTTCTCGCTATAACTTCTATCAACCCCTCAACAGCTTGCGTTCAATTGATGTCCCGCCCCGTACCCGGGAATTGATTTTCATTCAAAACCGCTCTGCGTTGAAGAAGTTTACAAGCACTTCATCGTAAACCGCGACAAGAGCGAGTGCTGGCGATGCATAAATGATGTTCCGCAGAATAATTAAACCAACTTCGCAGGTGCTTCGTGCTCCAAAATGTTGACTGCATCAAGCGTTCAGAGTTGCTTGGGCACCAGTTGGCTTTCAATTAATTATTCGAATAACATCCCAATCCCGGGTGAGCTCTGAACGTAGTGGTAGATTGGAAAGAGAATTTGCAGAATATCGGCACACTTATCTGTGACCATTGATGCATGATGAGTTACGCGGAAAAGCGGGAAGCTTTGAGAAGAAGAATATAAAATTCAGTTCAAAGAAACAGGATGATGTATATGGATTACTTCTTTCATTTTATTCAGAAAGAACGGCTTCGGCCGTATTTCTTAAGAATACTTCTTTCATATTTTGATACAAAATCATCCACAACAATCGTCGTTTATCATACTCACATGTCCGGCCCACCTAGCAGCTTCCTTCGGTTTGGAGTTATATTGAGTTTCTTTGGTAGAATTAGACCGTAAGTTAATATTATGTCTATGTAAACCTTGAATTCTTTATTTTCTTTGCACTACTGTGCCAACAAGTGACTTCGATAAAAGGAAACTATTTCTGAACACAATCAAATCTTGAAACACTTGCTCAAGAGAGAAAAACTATTTTTTTCTATCAAATCACGAAGCTTAACACAAATTTCATTTTTGTGCTTGTGGGGTAACGGCTCCCATACCAACACGTAGGAACAAAAAACGATCGTTTCTTTCCAAAATGCAAGGCCTCCTGGTTCTCGGAAGCAAACACACCCACATCAAAGAAACACGAGACGCTGTCGCGTAAATGTAGCTGTGTATCGTTTGGCAAGTGGTAAATTTCGCTTAATCGTTCAGAAAATGCGCTTGCCTAGACGATTACAAACGGCGTTAAGCCTTCCACCTCGGATCCTTGGAAAGTAATATAGACGAACAAGAAAACAGTACGTTGTTTCAGTTCCGTTCGAGCAATCAGCATAAAACATTGAATTATCATAGCAAATGTTTCGATGATCCCAAGTGGCAATTGGAAAACATGTCTACCAAATTAAAGAATCCTCGATGCTGTGTGAATTAAGTACTGGGAATATCTACAGAAATGTTGATTGAGCAGCTGTTTTTCCATCATACTACTCAACTGCATGCCAAACTTCAATTGCTTCCTGTCGCTTGCTCACAGGAACCTTACCGTAAATGTTCTGATGCAAATGCTCCTGTTCTATGCCTTCGAAAACGACCCTATGCTCTCTTTTCTGGCTTAATCCAAGTACCACATCACACACACACCAAACAGCCGGTAGGAGATTGCTGGTTTATCTAATTTCGCTTTGCAACACTTCCAGCTCCGAAACAGTGCTCGGGGGTGTTGCAGCTTCCGCTTTACACGCACAATGTTGTCGCCGTTCATCAGACGTCATCCAACGGTGACGAAAAACTTCCCGTTTGCTGCTGTTGCGGCTCTGCGGCAACCTGTTTCCAAATTGTCGGTCGCTTCCTGCGCACCATTACAAAACAAGGCAGCACAACTTCCGTCATCTATCGAGCCCAAGCAGCAGCAGCAGCAGCAGCAGCAGCAACGGCAGCAACACCATTACACACATTTGCCAGCATTTATTTCCGCGCGTACCGTGTCGCGTATACATAGGTTGCGAGTTGGTTCTTTGGTCGCGTTTTTCCTCGCGGTTCGAGCATTTTGCCACAAAATGATTACCGAGCCATGAAAGGTTTGAGCAAATTAAAAGCAGCAGAAAAAGAGGAAAAATTGTGTTTGTTTTATCGTTCTGCTGGAGTTAGCAACAGCGATGCAAATTGAAAAGGGAATAAGATACAAAAACAAAGCGAAAAGAATAACGTCATTTGTTTAATGTCAAAAAACAACATGTTATCGATAGCAAAAGTACGATGCTGTTATATTATCACAAATTATTACTTTTACGGCGTTTTAGTCATTATTTAACTATCCGCAAAATAAATTTATTCCAATACACGATACATTCTCCACTCTATAAAACTACTTCCCTGTTCCCCGGCATTATAAACTGCACACAATAGAGCCACGAAGAAATGACATAAAAATGATAGTAGCAAATAAGAAGCAAAGGAAAGATTCACCGAAATCAATTGACATTCGCCCGGCATTGGCCACAACTCCCGGAAGTTTGCATGGTTCGGTGGGGCCATACAAAAGGGAAAGCAAGAAACACAAACTACGCTTCTCAGATATGAGTACATTATCCCATTCTCCTTTAATAGAAACATAGTGGCGTGCGTTTCTGTTTTAATCGTAGAACAGATTGCGGAAACTTTTTGCTTCCACATATGCCAGCTATTGTGATTTGTTTTCCGCTGGAACCAAAGAAAGCCCACGCCAAACCCCCGAATGACATGCGTGACCATTGTGTTGGACAAGCAGGAAAAGCTGAAGCCCATTTTGATTGTATTGTGTTGAAGATGAAAAGCAGAACATCGTAAGCGTGACTATGTTTTCTTGTTTGCGATGATGAAGGAAAGGGATGAGATATTTTCGTAGTATACTGTGTGGTCTTTGCGTATAGTTTTATTGAAAAAGAGACAGTATTGAACCATTATGCTCTTTTCTGAGAAATCAAGATTTTTATAACAATAAAGGAAGGCAATCTAAAAACATCTGCACCATCATTTTACCAGACATTTTAATAAACATTTTCTTTACTTTAATTTTCTATTAAAAGAAACTGTTGCTCAAAACACTTAGCATAGTACAAACTTACACCGTAAAAAATGACTCACTCGCCTCACACCTTCCCTTCATCCGAAGAAGAAACCTCATTACGTACTAATGGGCGTCAAAAGGGTCTCGGAAACTTCCTCACGAATCCACAGAGCTCCAATGTTCTATGGATCGTAAATGTGGGCCAAGCCAGTCCCGTCCGGGAAGCACAATTGTCAAGTGGTGCTCTGTACCAATTACAGTTAAACATTTAAAAGAGCCCCACTCAGTGCCTTCCGAAACCGGTATACTGAGCTGACCAATTAATTTAACCCACTCTTGTGACATTGCCCATTCCTTCTGGGTTGTGAGTTTACTCAATGCGGTATTTTCATTTCTATTACGAAATGTAAAAGAGTCATGATTGCCCTTTTTAGTTTCTTAGCTTCACTTTATGGTGAGAGTCGTCTTCTTTAGCTATCTATTCAATAAAGTTTTCCATTGGCCACGGGTTCTACACTGGCCATAATGAAGACGGTTAATAATTATGTCATATCTTACTGGGGGGGAACATTAAAATAGCAAAATATGAATAGTTATAGAAGCTTACTGTAGACCTTTTGGTATTTAAGTTTTGTAAAGAAATCCTTTCTTTTCGATGGCAGGTGGTGTTTTGTTTTTCATTCAGTTCAATTAACCACTATCACTATTCAATTAGTATGTTTTATAGTTTATTAGAGTATCAGTATATTCAATTTAAAAATGATTTAAATTAAAGTTTGGTTGGTTGTAATAGACAGTTTTAAATTTGCTTGTAAAATTTCGATTGGATGAATTCGCCCAGCTTTGTTTAGTCAACCATCAGCCCTATAAACAATGCACTTTCTCCACATTCTGCAACCTTTAGTGCTTCCTCATTGATGATTTTTATCCATCTATTTTGAAGTAATTCCCATGTCAAACCTGACTTGAATCGTGGAGCCTCTACCTACCATATTATTCATCAATGAGAGCCCAGTTTGAGCATTACATCTGGCATAACATCACCGTGTACCATTTTCCGGTTGGTTGAGTGTCACGTCATTAGTCACGTCACGTCAAAATTTATTAAAACAGAGAGGACAAGAGCATTGAACATTGTCGTAGAATATTTGCCAGCTCGAGCACGAGCAAAACATTTGCCTACCGGTGCGGAAACGACCTCCATTTCGGAAGAGATAATTCAGTTTAACGACTGCGGATGTAAATTCCTCCACAGTCGATGCCAAACTAAGTATAGTTAAGTGATGATGCAAATAGTACCATTTGCTGTGTATGCAGACATTCTCCAGAAACTTCTATACATGTAAGAAAGGGACGACGAGAGCGGAATGGATTGAGGGAAGGCGACGAATATTTCAACACTAGAGAACAATGCTCGATTATTCCGATTTGCATCAGGCAATACCATTTTGCCACTCTTCTTACATACATGGTTTAGATTATTGGTTTTTCTTTCTTTCTCTGATAATAAGGCAGGCTCTTCCGATAATAACGCCTTCAGAAGAAGGCAAAACACACGATTAATTTTTGGAAGCATCAATCTTATCACTCAGAATTTGATTAGTACATCCCGTTCATCGGCACGCACGGCCCACACTGTCCCCTTAATCCCACGACAATTCCCACAGCTCAATTCAGCCCACAGATGGACTAGAAACACTGTTTGATAGCCCCCTCGATCGCTGGAAGCATGTTGTTTTTGCGTACTCGAATCCAACTTTTCCCTTGAATCCCTTAAGACTTCTTAGCCATCCATGCATTCAGAAGTAACTGGTAAAGCAACTAACAAATGGCTCACAATCGACCCACCCATCAACGTAACGCGTTTGAGGCTACTCCATCCCGGCGGCTATTGATGAACAAGGGAAAGTGATTTTCAGTATCTCCCGGGTGAAGGATGAAAGCGTCTGCACGTGGAATATTAATGTAGTCAATTCGTTGGACTGTGTTTTAGCCCACGAAAGGCGGGTTTCGGTTGTTTTCTCTTTCTCTCGCTCTCTCATTCCCACTGACTATCACAATTAGCTCCTTTTCTTGTGTTTCTTGTATGTCTCTGCTGGAAAGGAAAGGGACATCACACTCTGAGGTTCATTTGGATAGAAGATTCTAATTATAACTATGCATTCGCTTACCGTGTCTTGGCTTTCGTTTATTGCCCTGGGGAGTGTTCAACTTTATACCATACCAAGGGATTTCAATAGAGGTTTGTTTTTCTTTGATTGACTACGATTCTGTTCATCCATCGTTCATAACCGAACTTAAATTCTCTAATGTGATCAAGTATGGAGGTGAACAAGGTTGGTTGATGTTTTGAAAGACGTTTAGTTTTTATAAAGATTATTTTAATCACACTTCAACTTTGCACAGTTATTTGCTCAAATATTGGAAATCCAGTTAACTTTCGAAGCAATATATCTCTCTTTTTTGAAATACTCTTCATTATCGTTATAATTCTCTTGATAAATGCCGTCATTTAGTATGAAGGGGAAAAATTCCCAGAACAAAAGGTAGAACAATGTTTGATAAGTTACAATTACAGTTACCCTATCCTAGACAATCCTATGCATTTCATTTGTTTTTTGCGACATAAAACACACTTTCAATAAATGCTGTTTTGTGCAAGCATCTTATTTTATATTCTTCATCTACAGTTCATTGTTGAAATTAACTATCGAAGGAACTTCCTTTATAATTTCTGTTTCATATAGTTAAAGAGACATAAATTACAAAATAATCGCTTTTTTGTATTCTAGTAATCAATATATTATTTCATTCAAATATTATTTAAGCATTACTGCATTTTTTGTACTCATAACAAGCTTTAAATATTATGCTCAACGTAATTATAAAACACTGAGAAGCTTTTGCCTTCCACACTTTTTTCCTGGAAAATTAGCACACAAACGGCTTTAATATTAGTTCACATCTCACTTATGATGCTTCATGCTTCAAATTTGCATAAAATCTTCGAAACCCCAAACCAGCATGACATCAAAAGTAACAACATACTCTCTCCTGTCACGACATGAGCAATTGGTAAGGTATGAAATAATAATTATAAACACGATCTTCTCATTAAACCTCTACTATTCCTCTACTGTTCTTCATACGTTGCTCCCACTCTATCGCTTTCATTCTTTATCTACCTCTCTCTATTCGAGCTTCTATCAAACGACCGCATACAGAACAGACACTCATTACCATGGTGGCGAAAATTGAATATTCCCCATCCGTACTCACATTTGCTCGGTGTGTTGTCCTGCTGTTCTTGTACACTACCGGCGCTACGAGCTGTCGAGAGCATATGCATGTATGCAAAAATAAACTTGCCAACACTCACCTGCACAACCCCGTGCCTTACCAGCAACAGTCATAAAATGAACCAAACTTTCCAAATTTAAGAAACCAAAACAATTAACATCGACAATCATCGCAGCTGCTGATGGTGGCTGCGGTTGGCATCACAGTCCGCCGCCGGGACTCTTAATCCTTCCTCCACAAGAGAGTCCATACGGATATGTGCAGCGTATGTATGGCGTGCTGTTGCCTCTCTAGACACTGCCCTCTTTTTTGTTGAGCCTTTTTTGCGGTTGGTCTCACACCGACGGTTCCCAATTGGTAACCTTAGTGCTTGAATATATTTTTACCATTCGTGTCAGAAACTTGACACAATGTACCGCAGACTATGGTCTTGACTTGTGCACACAGACTTGGAATAGACATTTCCCAGAAACCGGAAATGGTCAGGACATTCGGTGTACAAAAATGGAACTCATAAACTCATTTCCTTTCGTAGTCAGACACTGTTTCTGAGTACATCTTGATGGCTCAACTAGAATGAAAAAGGTTACTTGCATGGGGTGTTGTTGGCGGAATATTTACTCAAAGAGTGACACGAAATCATCTTTTCCGGAAATGATACATCAATTAAAGAGATACAAATAGAAGCACTGCGACGAATGCCAACACTCAGCAGCATCGAATGGAATGAAACGTAATGAAATTCATAATTCGGCTCAATGTTTTGAAATCCTGAATTGTTGATTTACACCTTCCAGTGTAAATACTCATCGCAGCAATCAACAGATGGCATCAATCTGCAAACACACCATGCAAACAACATTTAATTTAATTATCAATTCAAAAACCAAACATCAGTGAACAGCACTTGCCTGAAGAGTTTACCATTGCTGTGTTAAACACTTTCTGTGAAACCTGTTTTCCTTTGCGCATTATTTGTTTTCCGTCGAAACGTGAGTCCTTTGTCATTGAGCTTACTGTCTTGTTTACACAACATAGCAAAGAACATTGAACACAAATTAAGCGAAACTTGAAGATTTTTGATTTACACATTATTGCATACAAACAAAACTATTGAAAACGACTTGTTTTGATGCAGAAATATATGGCAAAGGAAGCGTCCGGAAGCTTTTTAAACTCTGGCAAATATTATTTTTCTTTAGGGAAAATGCTGCCAAACAGTAGTTTTGCGGTTGACCACGTTTCAAAAGTTTCCAGTTACGCTTGCAGTAACGAGTGCACTCTTTGAGATAAAGAGTGACCTTGCAGTTCTAAGTCAAACATGTACTCTCAGCTGAAGCGATCAAGTTTAACACAGTTTATAATCCAATTAGGACACATATTTTGCCAACAAACTTGCCTGTAACTCTCACCCTATTTACCAAACGGTAGTTCGACAGAACTGGTAGGCGGATTGACCTTTAGCTTATCGTCATTCCTTTCTTCCTGCCATCAGCAGACAACCAGCTTTGGAAACTCATCATTTCATATGTGTTTGGCGTGGAAAACTGCCTGAAGCTTACTTCCGAGCGTTCGCCCGTCGATTACTCATCGATTTGATTTCGATACTGTGCGGACCACAAAGAAAACTACCTTTACGAGCACTAAGCACAGCACGAAATGAATATCTTCTTTTCGTAACATAACCAGGATACAAAATCCCTACACCTGGAACACTCACAGTCTAACTATCCCAGTCGAAAATATTCCAAAATACCGTCCAATCGATTTCAAATCACAAAGCCTCAAACAATGCGTGCTTTCAAACAACCTCACACCAACTGCCTTTTCTTTATCGCAAGGCTTAAAATCGGAAATCAATCCCATAACTTGGGTATCCAACGCATATTTTGCCGTTGACAGAATGTACCACAGAATACCTCAACAATGACACGAGAAAGCTCCGCCGTTCCGTCTGCAATTTCCCCAGCTTTCCGTTCCCAGTTTCTCATACCTAGATGAATCTTTGTCATACCAGTGCCTTTGTTCTCTGTCTGACATTACCACAAAGTGCTTCCCGTCTTAACGCGTCAATAACATGGTACACCAAAATTAAGCTGAAACTAGGTACAACAAACTTCCGGTCGAATAGTTCTCCACTTCCATCAAACTGAGACTGTCATCATCCAGCAAACTATGCAACTAAGTTGATAGCTCGCAACACGCACACGTTCTAAACGAACTCAGCATCCTGGAACACGTTTGATGCTTATCGTATATTCCGGTTTACAAAAGCCATGACGACCCGAAAAGCCCCAGGAAACAAGTGGGTCCAACAGAGTCACATTCGCTTGATTTATTCGTGATCAACAAATTTCGGTAATACTCGGTCCCAGATGAACCTTTATATAAACGAGTGTGATTCTGGGGAAAGAAAATGTTGCAGCCCAAAGATGTATCGTTTTTTGACACTTTGATGCCATGTTGAAAACCATGCTTCATCGATAGTGTATCATCATCGGGAAGGATGAAAGCAGAGCGAATGTTTCGATGTTTTGAAAGTCAACACAAGCAAGTGAGCATTCCGTTCCGATGTCTTGTGGGAATAGATCACTTGATGTTTTTAGTTATACCGTGTAGCTTATTAAATTGGGAGTGTGAAGATGATGTCGACTAACAACTTGTTTTAAAAAGTTTAAAAGATTACAATGAACGCCCAAGAGTTTTATAAGAAAGTTGAAAATCATATTTCAGAATCGTCATGAATCATAAAATACCTCTCACTTTAACGTATTAAACAGTTTTTTAGAAAATTACTAATGCACAAACCAAAGAGCTTATGCGAGAGATTTAGCAGTAACGTTTATTAAGCAACTTCACCGTGCCGAGAAAACAGGCTCGTCTTCGCAAACTACGTTGTAATACTGCCCACGAAACCGCAGCAAATCATGCGGAGAGTTTCGCACTACGCTCTCCAAATTAAAAAAATTGCCTATTGAGCTGCACCAACACATTTTCGGAGCCATCGCTTTATCGCTTGGTGACGCCTTTGCAGAAGAAAAAAAAAACTCTCTCCGATGCATTTTATACGCAATCTACCCCAGCAAGGCATACATTATATCAACAGGCAGACGGCGTGCTCACCACTTTGCTCAGCTGGCGGTAGCAATTTTTCATTTCCTTTCCAATGCTTTACTTCTAGCACGTGTGCATGTGCATAAAAGAGAATAAGAAACGACGCTTCCCTACCTGCAACCTTGAATAAATAAGTTGTTACCTCAAGTCCTCCCAGAAGCACAAGAAATGCACAATCTATCGAAACCATCTACCCGTTCTGTCCCCAACAAAAGGGTAGAGAAAAGTCCGGAAACACGCACCACTTGCTCGGCATCGAAACCGCTTCCGGATCACATTTTCCGCCCAACGACGACGCTCGGTAACACTTTTCGGAAAGGAATAAATCATTACGTTTGCGATGCATTTTCTCCGGTAAGCTTCTAGGCGGGATAAAGTAAAACGGAAGCAGAAACACACTCATGTATGCACGGCTGCGCCAGCACTCGATGGTAATAGTGTGCAATGAGTGTGGCTTCCATCCACTACACTTTAGTCATTTTGCGGAAAGCATTCTTTCCTATTCATTTGCCTTTTTACGACCGTGTAGCAGGCAGGAGAGCATTGTAGCTTGTTCATTTTTATTCCGATGGAGGAATTTGTTGGATCATGCAATTATCGCGACACGTTCCACTGAAGTCGCATGCCGACAATGGAAAAGTGTCATCCTGGCAACATTGTGGTATGGTTAGTGTAGCCTTTTAAAGAGTTGATGAATAGCCATTACATGGTTTTGACTCTACACCTGATTTTGTGTGGCAAAGTTATTATTTTACGCAGAAATATTTGCTCTAACCACTGGATCGGATAGGATTAAAATCAGTAATTTGTTAATTCTCATTTCCTAGAAAAGCAAACCGAGTTTTGTTACTATCATGAAGGCTGTTGTTCATAGTTGTATATGAACAAAGAGTTTCACAACATCGTTTACATTTGGCTGCTTTAAAACGCGTACACTCACTCATTCGTTTTTCTTTCGCAGTTGTTATATGCTTGGGGGAGAGTATGGGAATTATTTTGCTGTATAATCCTATTCAGAAGAAGCATTAAATAACGTTGCACAAAACTGTGCCTCTACTGCCACCAAGATGACCATTTCTGCACGCTACGACGAACAACAAGAACCACCGAATAGTTTGGTCAAACTAGCTAAAGCTCACAAAATGTTAACATTTTAACAACAAGCTCCCCGTGCCAGGCAAAGGACTTAGTGAAAGAAGAATTTAAGGCCATCAAAACGTTCCCTCTCTGTGTGGCTATATTTTGTCCTACTATTGTGTTCGTTGCTTCGTACCTTGGTGCGAGACAAACGGTCACACAAACAAAATCCGGATAAGCTAATTGCACTGCACTGTGGGACATTAGGGTGATGGTGGATTGTGGAAGGTTTTAGTTGCAGCTGAAACTTTTGACAAATTGCATAATCGCTTCATTTGCTGGAAGAGGGTTCTATGTTTGGAACAACTTTTTAGTGTTATGTTGAGAATGTGAAAGCGTTAATTAACAAAACAACATCATTATTCTATTATTACCTGGATGAAGCTGATTTATAACATTTTCTCACTTCGACCTTTGAGGGAGCTGAGAGACATTGAAAAATGTGCCTTAAGCTCGTAAATGTTTGCTGTAAGTTATGAACTTTCAATTAAAAGAATTGTCTTTGACGACTGAGACGTAATAAGGCGCAGGTTCATGTTGCCACAGCGTCTCATCCTTCAGGCCATCAACCATGTGTATGCACGACACCCTTTCGGAAGGCTTGTTGGAAAATTGCTTGAAGATAATGAGTTTCTTCCAAACATTTCTAAGAATAAATCGTGCCTTTATAATACTTATGATGGTAATTCGAACTCAATCTGGATTGCCACCAAAACAAACAATTTGCTCAGTACTTTTGAGTTTGTGTTGAAATGATTTGTGTGTTAATCGATACAGAATAATGAAATCAACTAGAACTGAGAGTACACAAGTTGTCATGCTGCGTATCTCAAACAGCTATGAAATGTAGGAAGTACAAACGAAAAACTCATTTCGATTTTAAATTGTGCGTAGCACACGTTACATGGGATGAAAGCAGGGAAGCTGTAAACCGCGATCATCAATTATCAATTCAATTTTTTATTTATAGATTCCAATCCAATCTCGTCATCCAGGGCATACACTTATAAATCATGTCACCCTTGAAAGTGCAACCACTCAAATTAATCGTATGGATGATTGCTTTGCATTCGACAAAAGACCCGTAAAAGGACATTTCACCTTATTCACTCACATATTTGACCACTACATTTGACTCTTTACTGAGTGTAAAACAAAAGGAAAGAACATGACCTTATCGATCTTTGCCCTACAAAATTGATACGATGCAACGAGGTCAAAGCTTATGCCTTCCTTCTTTGAACATAACAAAACCGTGTGTCTGTCACGGGAGAAAAATGGTATTAAAATCACGTCGATATTGAACATTTTTAACTCTCGTTTTCCACTTTGCCTTCGTGGGATGGACATCGTTTACTCACACCTTGTAGCATAAATCCTGCATGACGTTTTTATTCGATTGCTTTGTATCCATTTCCAACCAATTCGTGGGATGTCTACTGTAGTAAAAGGGTTTTTTTTTAAATAAAGCACTTTTCATGTTGTTTCTCTTTTTTAAATCTACATTTTGACTTTTCTGCACACGTTTTCAGTTTTACTTTAAATTATTATATATTATTATATTAAATATAATCATATTATTATATTATATTATATTAGATTACTAACAGACCGAATGTGTGAGAAAGCCAAAAGAAAAAACTTGGTGATATTTACAATTTTGGCCATTATTTCCATTATAACCATTCCTACCTTTCGTTTGGGTGGGAATGCGTTCTGGAAACGGTAATGAAATCATCCCATTTAATTAAAATTTTGCAGGTTGAATGGAGCGAACCATGCGACGTAATCGAGTTTATTAGCACTACACGGGGTGCAATAATGTATCCATGTATGTAGAATCTGAAGCATGAGAGAATCAATTAATTTGTTACAAATAATTTGCAAACTGCATACAGGTTAAGCGTGCCAGCAGGTGTTGAGAAGACATTGCATGAAAATGATTTCTCTTATGGAAAGGAGAAGAAAGTAGACATGCAAAGACTGTGACAAAATGAACACAAATTGTACGCAATGAATGAGGAACAGGACACAACTACAATTGCTGGAACTTACAACCAGGGCGCTTGGGGTTGAGACTAAATAACCCCGTGGAAATTATGATGGAAAATGATCGTAGACCAACGATGTCACCGTTTCAACAATTGTAAATGACTAAGGACACAAGAAACAAGAATTTATCGAACGAACAGATAACTTTCCAAGCAACAATATCAACATACTGTTTCGCTCCTTCAGGGTTGATAGTCTGTTGGGTAGAACGACAAAACATGTTGTTTTAGTTTGTTGGTAAGCTCGATCAGTGTTTGAAGATCGGAAAGGCTTGATTCAAACTCAGAAAACGCAACAATCTAGTGAGTTCACCACACGTTGTAACGCTTGACAGAAAGTGCACCACCACCATAATTGAAATTTACCGTTTTGTTACCGATGTTCTTTATTTTTCGCAGTTTGTAAAAGGCATACCTTCCCATTCCTTACGCAGTAACATCGTGCTCAAAATATCTAAGAATCAAGCCCAAGGTTGATCGAGCATCGTGGAACAGATTACTTTCGACCGTGTAGTAAATTTTATTCTCGCTTGCTTCCAGTGGCTTGGTGTGGACCAGAATGCTACCACCATCACTCAGGCCCACCCAAGTAATGTTCACTTCCAAGAAGGTCCACTCTAACTATGTTATGGGCGGGTGTAGTGGAAGGACTGGGACTTTCGATTGTTGACGTTACGACTCAAGAAAGCAAAAAGATTCAAATTGCAATTCGAATCTGTCGATTGCAGGAACTTAAAATCCCGGAAACAGTCGTTTGATAAATGAGACTCTTTTGCTTTAATTGATTTTTTGATGAAGGTTATAAAATACGGTGTTATTTCCTGCGCTTTAAATACAAACTTTGCCGTTTGCTAGGTTTCATCAACGAGCTTGCTGCTCTATCTGATGCGTTGCTGAAGTCACTCTCACTGAAGATCTAAAGAATGCACGTAATCTTGTGCTCTTAAATACAATTTGTTATTCATATTGTTTAATCTTCCGGTTTTACTTCTCAGGACTAACAGAAGAGCACATTGCCCATGAACGCTACACACAACCAGCAGCATACAGTAGATAAAGCTTTTCGGTATTAATTACTATCCTCAAACTCTCTAGCAATAATGCGACAAAAACACCCTAATGTCTCCTTAAGGGAAACCTTCTCAAACCTCCAGCCAGAGCAAGTGAGCTAACCTTCTGGCGACGTTAAAGTTCTGAGGGCAAACCCGAATTGAAGCAGACATTTCATTTACTTTCATTCGTTGTGACGGCCTGTATCCTGGTGCTTTGGTCTCGGGATGTATTAGCGCTGAGTGAGTGAGCGATAATTTATTGTTGATATCAATCTTCCTTCCAGTGACTGCTTTCATGCTGCGGTCGTTCGGTGCTCAGTTCTATTACCCCATTCTGTCCTCTGTTCATGAGAACAAACAGAAAAAAGTCAATGGAAAGCGACACTTCGGACGTGGAAAAGTGTGAGGTGAGCTTATCGCAGCTGCGAAGCATAAATCAACATTGTCGGTGGACCAATTCGAGAGGTGTAACGATTGGCGTGAAGTGTTGCGGAGAGCTAGTGAATTAGTTTCAATAATTACGTGTACTATTCTGTGTTGCATCGGGATGCACGCTTGTGGTTTGTTTGTTTAAGTGGAATCTTATTTGAAAACCTGATAACTTTCAACAACATTTTGCATAAAATGACGAGGTATTTCACCAAGCAATTGTGTAAAAAGGGGAATATTTATGCCCATTTTACATGCTGCCTGTAGGGGTGGCTTGGTGCAATGATCCTGATTGACAAATCGATGCACTAAAGGGGAATCAGGATAAGAAGAAGAAGAACACATGCCCTACGATTAACCAGCTGGGTGTATTTTGTTTACTGATGTTACTGAATTCGATTTCGTTTGAATAGAGAAAAAACCTAACTTGTGAAAACATTGAAAAATATTTCACAAAAAGCTCTTTAAATGTTGAGGTCTCGTAAATATGTTAACATATCTCTCAAAATATGATCAAAATCAACCCCACATACTATACAATCGCAATCTAATTTAAGACGAATGTATTATATTCTGCCAAATCCTAAATTAAATAAATATCCTAAATAAATAAAATCACTGGTACATTTAGCTTTAACACCAATTGACGTTTGTGCGTGTGAACGAATATACAAGAATCGTGCTAAAGGAAGAAAAAAACTTCTCCCATAAACGCACATAACTGTGAACTGTGAAAAAGCCGTTCAGAATAATGACAGACCTAATCGCACATTGCCTGGCTCGTTTCCAATCCAATTGATTCGATTTTAAATTGATATTTTATGTTTTCTGCCACGGCAGGGCGCTTCCTGGAAGAACGAGCGAGTGAAATAAGCAGGAAGGTAGGAGGTATCGAGCATCGAGGATGAAAGCGCTCCGCATCCCATCACAATCCCAAAAATGCCCAATTTGCGCTAGTTATGATTTCGGGTTCGGAATAAAACAACTAGTCGTGATTACTGTTGGAAATAGAGTGTTTATTGAAACTTTATGTTGGGTGTAGGAAGGGAATTGGATGGGAATTTGTTGATCAGCATTTCGTCAGAACTGGGTCAACCGATCGACGCGGTCCGCTATTTGCTGCCGGTGCCGTTGATGGTGCAATTTCGGTGGCGGTTGACAACACGTAGAAAAGTGCTGTGTTAACAATTACGTTTGTTAACTCGCTCAAAAGAGCCTGATGCTGTCGGGTGGGCTTGAATATTGGTACAAATAGAAGCATTGGTCTTTATATTGTTCTGTCTATTGTGTTCTTTATTGTATAACGCGATGGATGTGGATTGTGCCATGGAACAATGCCAAAAGGCCCGGAGTTAATGGGTAAAATCATTTGAATGCACAATAAGCAAGCTCAGATTACAATTGATGATCAAACCGTGGGATTTGTTTTAATTTGGATGTATAATATTTTATACCATTTCAATTAAGGGGAGAAAATGTAATCAAATCCTTATCATTAATCAGAGGGGTGATTATTTTTGTTTTCTTTAAGCACAATTGTGTTGGTGCAAATTGTAATCAGTATTTATGGCATTGTGTGATCATCAACCACAAATGAAAAGAATTGTTTCAAATGTGGTTTCATTTCATTTTATCGGTATCCGCAATTAAATCAGTATACATCTCTGCTTTCTATATCTAGCTATTAAATCAGTATATATTGTTGCTTTCTATCTCTCATTTGAGGCTATTAGTAATTGGAAAAGGCCGTCAATCGCATGTCTATAATTGTAGTTTCGATTAAATATTTTCTGATCAATTCTATCATGACAATAAAGATATTATCAGCGTGAATCGGATTTCAACCAAGCAAACAACACTTGACCATGTAAATATGCATAGCTTATCATATGCTTCGAACTTGTTTCTTGGTTTGTTTGGACCGGAAGCTACATTTTACAAAACCCCTTCAGGAATTCCGTTCTCTTTCACATGTGTCGATTAGCATGAATGCCTTTAAACGCTCACTTTGCGATATTCATATATAAAAGTCGTTTCTGCACAATTCAACCCAGCACGATCACGCCTCGCGCATGTTAAAACATTACATCATTACCCTGACAAAAAAACAAATAAAAACAAGCACCTTAATCAAGCACCATGCAGCATAATATTGATTTAAAAATTAATTACATTTTTAACGCACAATATCCTTCCCCTCTTTACCTTTGGCCGCAATGTAATTGTGTTGCAAAACCAAATAAACATAACACATGTGCTGCAGATCGTTTTATGCGTTCCACTCTCAGTCTCAATCAAGCCTTGTGTATAGGTTTCCACTCACACGAGCACTGACATGTTTCCTTTGCGTACGGGCTGATCCCGAAGGCCGTAAATAAATGAAGCGGACGCTTTTTTATTTATTGAAATTACACCTTTTGTGCCAGTTTATACGTGGAACAAAATTCGTTTGATGCATGGTGCAGCTGTGAAAGGTTTGCAAATGATAACCGTTACAATCGAACGGTGCGAACCATTTAACCATCTGCTAGCGCAATTGTTGCGTATGTGAAAGAGTAAGAGCCAAAGTGCGTGAAAAATGGCGGAAGTAAACCGTTGTTACACGGCAAAATGTTGTCAGGTTAATGGTGTAGATACGCGTTAACCTTCAAAGTCGGTGAATAAATCGCAAGCTTTCGCGACAGAGATAAGCATTTATGGGAGAGCTTTTACTAGCATCGATTAAATGCAGTACTACAAAAGGCTCTTCAAAAACAGGTATGAAGCGACAAGGTGCAGCAATATTACCTCTTTTTTTATTTTTTGAGCTCAATAGAGCACATAAACCAAGCGTTCTTCTTTTACTCATATGTTGCAGGTTGAAAGCAAACAGCACACAAGTTTAAGATTATCGTTTTTGCATCCAAATATCGTTTAGATATTTGATGTCTCCCTGGGGAATGATAAAAATCTCCACAAAAAAACACACCGATTCAGACGCTTCCTTTTATTCCTAAAACATCCCTGCCAATCAGAGTGAGGGCAGACTGGGAGACATACACGCACTCATCCTCCATCTCGTAACGCACGATAACGAAAAGAGTGGTACAGGGAAAAAACAATCTTGGTTGCTTCTTATCGCTTACTGTCATTTTCATTTGCCTCGGATCCATCCTCCGCAGGCGAAGCCCATTAAATTGGAACACAATCAACCGGAGGCTTGTTTGTTTGTGCGTGATGTGGTTCGTTTTTTCTTTTACTGTTCAACTCGTATGAGAGGTTGCCTTCATGTGAGGCTTATACTGTGCAAAGACAGTGTACATATTTTCCATGTTTTGTTGAGTAGGATTTTACATTAGTTGATGTTTGGAACCTAAAATAACGGTCACATTCTGGTTGCTTCTTGATCCGTTTTTCGTTGCAAAATCATTATAACTTTAACAAATTCCTACGAATATTTGATTATAATAAAAAACACTTTTAACAAATTGCCTTCGTTCACGCAAGTCACGCAAAAACTATCCCCAACTTGTGGGCCTTTTCCTGATTTGCATCATTTCCACAAACTGAGCTTTCCCGAAAAACTTTCCTCACCAATTAAAATACCTTCAACTCGGTCCAAATTGTCGAAAGCACGAATACAACATTAAAGTGTAAGTGTTTTTTGCTGTTTTTAAATTGGTCCCTTCAGCCTCCAGAACAGTCTTTGCTCGGGCACCGTACGGCACCCACAAAATTAACCACTTCAATTTTCCAACAAATTTTGCATTCCAATGAATGATGAATTCAAAATTATTCAAATGAAAGTAATGGTTTCCGTTTCGGCATTTCGCTTCGTACGCACAGCCGCCCTGTAAAGTAGGGTGGCCGTTCTCTACCCTCGGCTCGTGAAGTGTACCGTGCGTTACGTTCAAAAGCGCCCATCGATAGCGCCCACCATCATCATCCCTTTTTGGTGTGCCTGAGCACTGCTAATGACCGACCGCTTTGATGCGAGCGCGAGCTTATACTGCTTCGGACGTTCTTTCCGGCTCCGTGTGGTCATTCGTGACGCAAACGTGACGATACTTGCAAACGGCTGATGGCGAGTGATAACAGTGCCCGTGCGTTCCAAACGCAACCGAGCGGACGTTGATTGACATTGACGAATTGTCGAAATGATTTACTTTCTGACCTTCGCACTGATGTGGGCCAGAAACCGGAATCGTATTTAGAATAATTACGCACTTTCTGCCGCTCACTGCCACGCGGGTTGTTTTGATTATTGGCGAAGCTTACGGAAGCACTCATTAGCGAAAGCGAAAAGGTATCAGTGTGATGAGTGTGGCTGAGCAGGAAGGTAATTTAGATTTCTTGAACGAATTTTGCCACCAACTCACAAACACCATCCCACTACCATCCTTATAAAAAATTGTTGTTATTGAGCACAGATTGTGAGAATGATTTCCTCAAAAAAAGTTTTTTTGCAATGCCAACACAGGAAGATCTTTAACTTAGGGTTTAGACTTACCATTTCGATTGAAATTTTGTAATAATAAAACTCTCTTATTGAGCATGCACCTCATTTAATCGAGTACACGTTTCCATGTTTTTCCTATCATTTTGGTACATTGCATAATTAACTCTTAATTTGCACACAATGAGACGATAAACACGACTTAAATTCTAAGATCGAATTTCTATGCATTCAACATATTTCTCTTTCGCAATAAAAAAAACACCCAGGAAAATGCAATAAGTTAAATAATAAAGTACCTTTCCCCTGTCAATCACTGCTTAAAACGTGCAAACATTCAATTCCGTAACATAGGCTCAACACAACCAATTCTCTCAAGAATAATCACAAGCATCTGAGATAAAACGAAACCAACACCTATCAAAACCGACACTACAACCCTTGCGCTTATTCGAAACGTTATCCGACTGTCATCGAGCCTCCTCCAGGGTCTGTCGATGCGCAACATTTGAATGATTTATTGCATTGGCATGTCCGACGGCAGCATGACAGTACACTCACGCCCCGGAGACACACATGGTGCAGATGATGCAACTAGCTGATACCACAAACAACATACTGCAGGGATCCCACCCTCGAAAACTGTTACACCGCTGACAGCATTCGTTCAACGTTCGAGTAGGAAATAGAATATCATGCATCATGCACAGCAGGGACGCAAAAAGTGAAATGAAAAAGATTGAACAGCCTGACAATTAGCCCGATTCTAGGTGAGCGTTTTGCAGTGTACAAACGAGCGAACTGACCTTACCCCTCAGTTTTACCTAATATCCCCCAAAGCAGCCCTCTGATGGATAATATTCGATTTTTCATGTTTCACCAACGCAATCGATGGCAATCGCGGCTGTCCAAAATGTTCTCGTTTGACTCAGTGCCAGTGTCAGACCAGAAGATTCCCGTTGAATTTCAATCTCACTCTCTCTATCTCCGTTGCATACATAAGCGAAATCTCCACACACACGCCCTTTTTATCTGTGCGTGACCCGTGGTCATTGAATTTTACATTCACACCGAAAACTCATTAGTGGGTAACGGTCAATTTCTATACTCCAGGCACACAAACATCTGCATCGACACTTCCGAAAAGTTAACTGAGAGCCAGATATTCACGCTTGAACTCGATTGAATGTACAGTGAATGCTTTGAGGTAAAACTGCCACCTACTGAGATTCCCCCATAGCTGGAGTTCATTTTCGTTGAATTTCACATTGACACGACCGTGATGGTCAAACCTGATAGAAACTGTGAAGGGTTGGCTAGCAATTTTCCAACTTTGAATTCATAAGGAACGTAGCGAACAGGTGTGCACAAACTTTGCGGATTCCACGACTAAACAGCGTGGAGTTGTGTGAAAAAAACAATCATCGAATGCCAAAGTCACACCAGCACGTGGATGCCTAATATACTGACAATTTCATTGATAATTGTGGGTTTTAGGATAATGCGGCTATGTGAGAATTTGTTAATTAGTTTGCAAAATACATGAAAAGTTCGTATCATATTCTCCGATGAATTCCAAACGCCAAGTCAACAATATTGTGACCCATCAACTCTAATTACCTTACACCAAATAAACTTTCGAGCCGATTTACCGACCCACCTTTGAAACCAACAGAGGACTGCTTTGCCACACAATTCCCTCACTGGTACACTCATCAAGTTCGATAGTATACGCCTAGGCCATCGGCGTTCCCCGCCATGTTATGCGGAGCACGAACCGTCAAAGCAACGATACGCCAGCAACTCTGAGAACGGCTTTGACTGCAGTGTAGCTAATTAAATTTGGTAACATCACGTCAACATCATCCCTTTGAAATGCCTCGAGATTGTGCGCTAAGCTCCCACTGATGATAGACCGGTATAGGTTAGGGCGAGTTCAATCACCAAGAAATACAATGATAATTACTAACATACACGATCTTCACGCAATCTTCTTACCAACACTATCGCGGTAAGCTTGAATTATTAAGTTGTAGACGATGTTAAAATTAACCTTTCGATGGGCCGTGGTAGTTCAATCAATGAGCGTATGTCTACAGTGATTGATAGTAAGGCAGTGTGCCAAAATATGGTGTGCCGAGAAAACTATAAGCCTTTGCGTAAGTAAACTGATTAACAATATCATGTTATTGCAAAAATGCTTGTAGGGTAAATTTTCCATAAATTAGGAGAAAAATTCTACGGTTATAGCTTTTATTAGTATGATACTAAACATGATACTATCTTCTTCTTCTTCTTTGGCTCAACAACCGATGTCGGTCAAGGCCTGCCTGTACCCACTTGTGGGTGTAGCTTTCAGTGACTAATTGATTCCCCCCAATAGCAGGATAGTCAGTCCTACGTATGGCGGCGCGGTCTATTTGGGGATTGAACCCATGAAGTGAAGTTGTTTGTTGTTGAGTTGAACATGTTGTTAAGTCGTACGAGTTGACGACTGTACTACGAGACCGGCTTAAACATGATACTATACATACCACAAATTCGTTATTGATGCCAGAAAAACAACACATGTGTTTTAAAATAATGATGTTATATTTATTCGTTTCACCTAAATGGTTTTGTTTTTCGTTCAACACTCTCATATAAATGAATTTTGCTTAAAACTTAAAGACAAGACGACCTCGTAAAGCCCCTTGTAAAAAAAGCAAAAAATAATACAAGTCCTTGTAATCAAAATCTTCATAATGATTGAGCTACAAACTTTCTGGGAACACACTTGTCCCATAATCAATCAGAATTAAACCTGACTTTTATGGTTTGTTGAATTCTCCCACTTTTCCATGCTGCTAAAGTCATAGAATCATCTCATTTGCACAACCCCATGCAAACTCACAGCAGGGTAGTAAGCTACAGGTGACTGGCCCCACAATAAACAGAACACAAAATTGGCACATTTCTGTAACTGAATAATTTGGTTACAAAAACACACATGGCTAGCACCCACCCTGGGGGGTCGGACTGCTTAAAAGCATTTTCTCGTCCACTCTGCATGAAATCCCCTGACACGCCGTGAGCGATGGGTTAGTCTGGTTTTTTTGTTTTCCTCACCAACTCAATACCTCCCACTCATTTCCATCTACCTCAGACATTCCGTAAGACCACAACTAAAGGTAGATTTAGCAGCCATGTCCATACACTTCAAGCTTTGACTCTTGTCTGAAGGTGTTGCTTAAAATATGATGCTAAAAAACGGACCAATACCAGCAAATCAAATCATACCTTCCGAGAAGTGCTTACTGGCACCTCCATTGTGGGTGTTTGGAGCTGCAAAAAAACAGTTCAGGAGGATCAAAATTATCATGCTCCGATGGCAGGGCAACAGCAATTGTGCTCACGTGTACCTGATAAGCAAATCAGATCGATGCAAATTAAGCTGACCTTCCGAGCGGCTGAATTGAACTGGAGATGGGTTTAGTTGCTGATCGTTCCGCTCTAGCTGATAATGCCACGTACGCATGATTTTTCGCTAAACTTCAGTGAGCATTATGCTTTGAATTGCTGTACTGTAGCTTGTTTAATTTGGTGAGTACTTGACTTACAATTTCCCAATCCAGGACTTGTTTTCCTTAAGTTTTGCCCTTAACAAAGCGCAATTACTCGCACAGTGACATTCGGTAAAAGACATCAGCCTCACAGGGTTTTCGCCTTTTATTTCAACTCTAACCGAATGCGAATTACTCCTCCGCTGAGTAAAGCAGCTGATGCACAGCTTTTTGGCAAATGTAACTTCTACTTGATTTGCTGACGCTTGAATGTCTCGCATAATTACCTTCGCTTGAACAGCACTGGACCAGTTCTTTATGGCGTTTCTACCCAACTCTTTGACCTGCTAGTACAATGCGTTGCTATACATTTGTCTGTCGTAACCATACCAAAGATCAGATTGGTTCGATAGTAAATTGTGACTTTTTTACGATTCAGCTGATGTTGCAGTAATTATGGTCGTCATAACCGCATCATAAACTATTCGCAATGAAACGAGAACAATCCGGCTGAAGGCCATTCGGTTGCTTTCGCTTACAGTTGGTGTTAAGATGATAGAAAAGCAGACGGGAAAGCTCATGTTGCTGAGTCAGTAGATTACTTTGTTTCCATGGGGAGGATAATTAAGCGTCATAAAATTACAATAAAACTGAATAAAAAAAATATATTTATCATTCAATTGTAACAATGCCAATAATCATGCTTATTAACAGAATAACTGTACAAATCATCAAGTTAATTGTCCGTGTACATTATCCTCCCATCATGTATGTAAATCATTCAAACAATGCAAAGCAAATTTTATACATAAACAAACCACGTTATGAAATTATTCAATGATGCATAATCAAGCCTCATTTGCCTCTCATTTGCATGCGAATTATCGAGTGCTTTTTGTTTCCTCGCCACGAAACAAACGGTCATAAACTGTGAAAAGAATATGCAAGAATATGCTCTAAACCGGAATGCAACAATCACATACTCGTTTGGTAGTGAACAAAAGCACCAAACGACTGGCCGTAAAGCAAACATTTTATTAAGCCTAACATATGACTGTGCTAAGGCGCTAGAAGATATAGACACCACGCTTTTGCCTCGACAGATCCTATCTTGGTGCGAGGAGTGCTTAATGAAAGAGAAAATTGCAAATACTTTACTCAGCCTCAGCCGCAATGCAAATACCGAATGCAAACAAGAGACGGCCCAACGGCACGGCGCAAGATAGAAAAGATTCCATTCGCCTCCTACTCGCTCACCGGATTACCAATAAGCCATTAACGAGCAAACACTGGGAGGGAAATTCGTCTCGTGAAAGAAGAACGGGATTAAGAGACGAATGTGAAAAGGATGACCGAAACAGAGGGTTTTGACAAACATATTTGATTTGAGTGTATAACAAATATTTTTGCTCTTTTTTGTTTCAAAACATCTGAAACATCTTTTGTGTCTTTGATTGAAACGCAAAATAATTTGATACAATTTTGGAAATCATTTCAAGAAATATCACAACCTCTCGAAAGTTACACAATATCTTTCACAATTGGTAAGAAATGTTTGTGAGCTTGCTCTTTTGCAATACATTAACAAACTGAAACCACAGATACGTACACCTGCAAACCTTCTTTCAGAAAATCGATTGAAGGTTCGTGCTTTCCATTCCGATTCTAAACTCGTTTCCGATCCTTTCAGTTTGCGGAGTGACAGGGAAGCAGGATGAAATGTTCTGTTAAAGAGTCTGCCTGAACTTTTCTTTTCTTGTTCCATTTCCTACCATTTAGACTCTCCTTTCGAGTGCCGGGTTACAGCTACAAATGGCTTCACAAACCGCAAACTGCACCCGAAGAAACGGAAAACGGAATCCTGACGCTATCTGATTGCATATGCTCCAGTTCCGGTTGTTCAGTCGACTCATCGATTTTGGCTTCCATGCGTCGTCACTGCAAACATGCACTGGGATAGAGCAAGCACAAGTTTTCCTCACTTGCATATTGATTCACACATATACAGTGCCCTGTAGTAAGTAGCATTAAAGTTGGTTTGCGTTCACAGTAGTTTTTTGGCCGTGCTGCTAAAGTACGATTAAAGATTTCGTTCTTTTTAAACACACTCTAAAAGCAAAAGACACTCTCAAAATCCTATTAAAGTTTTTTTTTAAATTTCATATTTACTTTTGAAATTTAAAAAAAAAATTAAAAAAACATTTAATAGAAATTTCCGAGCTTTTATGCCCAATCAATGCTCTCGGTGACACAACATTCACCAAAAACATCAAAGGCCCGGTTTTTATTTTTATTTCTCACTGAAGATGTCTGCTACGGTACAAAAGCTACGGTACAAAAGCTACGGTTTCAACAGCAACACGGTCGTATAAAGCGGTTTCAAGCGTGTCAATATTGACTACCCGTGAGACATATCAACGTGAGACATATCATATCAACGGAAAATGATCGTGATTTCGTTTGAGTTGCGTTGTGTAATTTAAAAAGGATTTCTCTCTCAGGCACGTAATCCATTCGCTTGTGTGTCAATTTTCCTCATGAATAAATCACAAATGTAACCAAATATGTAGGTTATAGAGGGTAGGACAACAGTGAGTCTATATTTATTATTTTATGATCAGCTTTTGGTGTCGTTTGATGGAAAGTGATGTAGTTTATTGCTGCTGAAAGTTGAGCAAGTAAGTTGTTACAATCGACACACAATTGCTTGTTAGGCTTAAAGCCAAACCATTGCGGCCAAAGTAAATCTTCTCAATCCCCACACGAGTGCCTCTCGAACACGCAGCTTACGGATTCAGAATAAACTGACCCACTATTAGCAAATGATGATAATTTTCACAATATTACGTGCCAAAGGCTTCAGTGTGAGCAAATGTGATAAACAGACCCTTGCAGTAGACAGATCCATGGAAAGTTTCAAAAACATGTTGATGGCTTCCTGGTTTCTTGTGGAAAATACTCTTTTTCTATTTTACTGCCTTCCTAGTATTTGTATGTTTGTTGTGCAAAACTGAAAGTCAAATCATTTTAGATAATTTCAAAATTTGTTATAAAAGGTAAGAAAAGATTTAACAAATAAAAAAGAAATAACCTCTGCTTATTCTTTATTTTATCATTTTTTGCAATGGACTCAGACAATCATTTGAAAACATCTGACAGCTTGCACTACTTAGTAACCTTGAAACTAAGCGAGTGTAGCTAAATACTTTTCCATTTGCCATAGCTCCAACGAAGTTTTCAAGCCATTGCACCAGAGTTAGTTTCTTATAGTTTGAGTGTTTGATAATGGCATCTATTGCAACCAAGTGGCAGGCAGTCGTCTGCCAAACTAATGTCCACTTCTTGAACGCTGGCTACCACATATAAGCTGTACAGAGTGGTTGAGAATGATAGTATTTAATGAATGGCTTGCTTCCGTCGGTCAATTAATAATGTTTATGTGTTTCTAAATTACAAGGAGGTCATTTAATATTAGAGCTTGAGAAATTTGTCATGGATATACCAGCCTTTTTGACAAAAGGAGGAATATTCTGAAACTAGTTTCTTTATTTAATGACCTGTTCATTGAGAAATAATAATCATCGATGCACATGTTATAAATATTTATTTATGCTCATAAACCATATTTTTCTTTCGCATGTTGTTCCTAAAATATGCAATAATATCGAATAACAAATCTGTCGCCATTTGACATTTAAGATATTAAAAGCTTACATCTAAACACTGTAGCATACTAAACTCAAACAAAAAACGGTTGTGAGGAAGCGATGAGCGGGATTACTATACTTTTCTGCTTTTTTTCATCTTCTTTTTTTACAGATTCCACCTCCCACATATTTCCTGTTTTTCCCCTGGCGTATGCAACAGTGCGTAGTAATTGCCCATCGATCCAAGCGGTAGGAAAGCGATTCGGCTACAAATCAGCTTAAATGAGCTTATTCCTCCACACACATGCACTGCATAATTTACCCTTCACACAGAGGATCGCCATCGACCATCCTGACCAGCCTGGGCATTTGGCAGGAAGTTTATCGAAAAACCACTGAATCATAGGTAAGCGGTAAAGTCTATCTTGATGTGGTCCCAGCAGGACGTGTCGGTCGGTTGAAGCACCTCAAAAAATCATGTGTGATGTATTTGGGTAGATGAAATGTGCCTCCACCTCTCGTAGGTATGAATTATTTTGGGAACGTGAATTATTCACCAACAAGATCCCATCCTGGCGATAGAGAAGCAAACATTATGCGACTACTGATTACTAGCAGTAAAAGTTGAGCAGCATTCTAGTTTTGTTGGAATCACTGTTTTCTAAATATGTTGATGGAAAGGCCGTTGAATGAACCCTGAGTTGAATTCCTTCCAAAACATTTATATAAATGCTCTAACTCAGTTCAGCTTTAGTGAGCACTCCTTTCTATCTCATAAATTCTAACAAGCGCATTCAAAGCAAATCAGAATGGTTGAGTTTTTCGACAAATGACAAATTACAATCATCATCACCCCTGAAGTACTTTTATCGCCTACAATTTATTCTCCACAATGGATGACTTTAATTCAAATGAAAAATCAACACGATTCTCAATCAAAGAATAACTGGTTTTAAGGAAAAACGGGCGCTCATCATTGGCTGTCCTTCCATCTCTTATAATGCACCGACATTCCACTCCTTCAAACTATGAGTTTGGTTCATCTTCCGGTCCTGATTTCATTTCGCAGTCACTTCTTTCATTCCACCTGTCTTATGAATGAGATTTCGTCCGTCCGGCTTCCGGTTTGACCTCGACCACAAGAACACAGCACAAACGCATTCGAAATTCACAGCATGTACACAGCGATGTGTATAATTTTGCTGAAAAAGCAAAAGTCACTCATGATGGTGGGCTGGAATGGAAATCTTCGGCCAGCCTTACCAGTATGCACATGTCCAGCCTAAGCTCGCTTAAGTTCATCGAACGGTCAGTCCATTTTTGCCTTTGGAAGACGCGCCTACCGATTCAGATCTGGCTGTTAATATTATTCCTCTCGTGTGAGCTTCCATGTGAGAGCATCATTTTGGGGTTTTCTTTGAATTGCTGGTCAATTTTGGTGCCGGTAAAGTTGGCCTGTCTTGGTTGACTATGGGAGTACCTTTCTGGTTGAGATGGAAAGTTTCAAAGTGAAGGTAATTCTTACAATTGCAATTAAGAAAATTTGAATGGAAATTTTACTCTGCTTCAGGTGTCAGGATAATGAGGTTTAGTTGAAACCAAAATGAACTCTAAACTACATCAATCTTGTCCATTAAGCTTCAAGCATCGAAACCACAAGTGCAGGAAGCTCGACCATCGTAAACGAACTTTGATTTGAATGCACAACACGTTGTTTTACTCTTTTAACGAACTACGGGAGGCAATGTCTGGACTGCTCCATTTGCCTTTCACCGGGAGCCAAATACACCAAATGATATTGGACTAGTAGTGGTAAACCCAATCAGCATCATGGTGAAGCTAAGACCACAATCATGTAAGATTTTTGATGCAGTTTTTTAACTTGCGTGGGCATAAGCACGAACTATTTGACGTGTTCCATGCAAGGTGAGCTGAATTAACCAATCTTGCGTAACATTAAATGAGACAGTTCAATATTTTCGATAATTTTTTATTCATACTAAAACACTTAAACGTTCTTAAATGAAGTACTTTCGCATTAAAAAATCATCACTTGTACTTCATCATATACGTGATGATAGATCACGTTCATAAATGGATCAAGCAGTGCATTGAAATGCAGTTTTGTAATTACATCTAAAACTCAACGTTCCAAGAGTATCAAAAAGTACTTTACTTGCACACAAAAAGCATCGTTCAAACAGGGATAGCAGAATGAAACAAAATAGTACAATCACTTTGATGTATATAACACTTGATTTTTGCGAAACATTGATTTGGTTTGATTTGATTTAGTTAAATAGCTAAAAAATAATCATAAAAAACAAACAAAGAATCCATTAAACTATTTCAACCATAATATTGCAATTGTTTCACCAATTGTTAAGCAGCATAGTCTGGCACCGTTTAACATGGATCGATATCAACCAACCATTACCGCCCGCAGTGTTCGGTGTCTGCAGAACAAGCCAAATTGGTGTCCAAATGTAGTGCAACCTGAAACTCCCTTTTGGTGCTTAAATGGAGATTAATGTATTGCAGTGGTGGTATATTTCCGTGGTACATTAGAGCAAGTAACCTCCACAATATCTGAAAGCAAATAATCAACGCTAAATATCCCCTTTAATAGCTTCCTGTCAGTCTCATAAACAAGAAATCAGTTTCTAAGGCAATCGTATCAAAAATAATAATATAAAATCAATTTTGGTGACACACAAAAGCAATCCACTCCAGCTCTACCAGCTCACGGACACATTCCGGCAACAGAATGCGAAAACGGCAAATTTATTCCGCAAATTGTCGAAAATAATTTCGCTCTTGTCACGTCAACCACGAAGTGGCCTACGCCAGATGTTTTTTTTTTCATTTTCCTGTCATGCAATACCTTGTTCAGCTGGTCAACAAAATAACATACCAATCATTTAGCATTTAAAAAAATATTACACTTAAAAAAGAGTGCGAAGTTTACATGTTGCTTGAGCACCCTCCCTAAAAAAACATTTCCACTTTGCACCTAGTGTCGTCTCTATTAAACAAAAAATCCAACGGCTCTAAATTTCTCTCGCTTTTTTCTTGGTTTAGCGTTCAAATTAAGATTTTTCTGATCTTTTTCTATAAAGGAATATTTTCGTTGTGAAATTTCTTTTCTCGCTCGTGTTGCTTCAAACCGAGCATGAATTGGCTGACATTGTGAGGCATGCCGCTGTCATCAGCACCGCGCCATACACCAATCTGTGGCCATTCATCTTTCTCAAACAGCTTGGAGCGTGGGACGACGATGACGATGGATCAAATGGCTGTTTGTATGAGTGTGTCTATGTGTCTCATGATTAGCGTCATTTATAGTTGGAAGAATCTTCAAGGTTCCGTCTAGCACACAACGTCTACAGCCAGTGTCAGAACATACTAAACACGTTGAACATTAAGCTTAAATTTACTTCCGAGAGTGCTTAAAGTGTTCCATTAGTAAAATAACCTTAACTCTGTTGACGTTCTTTTATTTCGAGTAGACCAATTTTCCCTTCACTAAATACATTGCAATCGCAACGCATGCTCAAATTTCGGGATCAACTAGTTCCATACTGCACCATTTTTATTTTATTTTTAATGTATCCGCAGTTTATTTGTCAAAAAAATTACATAGTTAACATACAACTGCGCGCACCTTCCGATGGGGGTTACCCGTTAGGGATTTACCCACCGGATAAGACCGTCCGATTGGACCTTCCTTTTTATTATTAGTATTATTATTGTTACGCATTTATACACTATTGTGCCTTCATCCTTTATTAGCGCCCTGATGTTACTTGAGCGGTAACGGCTGCTTCTTCTTCTGGTGTTAGGCCAGTACGCCTCTCCTGTCTCTCGCCCGATGGTGGCGGTGACGATGGTGTCACCGTAGCTTGGCGCTGGTCCACTTCCACAGTAAGTTGCGCTGTGTGACCCAGCAGTCGACTGTCGGATAGTTGTTGTTGTCCGACCCGTCTCTGCGTTCGCCTCCGGTTGCGTTGTGGTGTCGGTGGTGCTACTGCTGCTGTTACTGGTGCTGGTGTGGCTTCGGCTGGTGTTGCATCGCTGGCTGCTGGCATGTACAAAAGTCGTAACGTGGACGCCAGTTCCATGTCGCCAAGCTGCTCCGCGCGTAGCCGAGCTCTACGGGCCCTTGTTTGGCGGTTTCGGGCCGCTGCCTCGTCCTGCGCCTGCTCTGCGTTGACTGTCGCCTCTTCGGAGGCGGAACTGATAAGCGCGTTCATCGCTGCCTCATCCTCTCTCCAGCGCAGCTGCAGAACTGTGGTTATGCGTTGTGCCGCTTCCTTGATTCGGGTCCAAGAATCTGAACTTTGCAGCAACCTCCGCCCGATGTTCTCCTCGGTAATGGGACCGTCCGTTCCCAGCTCCAGTAGGTCGC
>SIXB01000395.1:0-72164 GCA_007018985.1 Anopheles bwambae
TATCGACTGACAGCACATCGGACGAAAAAAACAGAAAAATTTTTATATTTCGAAAAATATCGCTGCAAAAGCGCTAAAACTTGGCATCTGGAGAGTAAATATGAATATCTTGATTTTAAAATACTTTAAATCCCATTTTATAACGCATTCTCGTAGAATTGTGGTATTATTCGCCACCTGCCGAAAATAGGTACACTGCCGAAAACTGGTACAGTTACCCTAATACGATATTTTTGTTCATACATAGACCGTGTTTGTCATGTATTTTATATTTTTTACTTTGCTATCAACAAAATCAATTCCTTAAAAAGGGTGAAATTATGTTTTTTTTACAAATAACGTACACAAACTTCAATTCTTCAGTTGAACCCAATGCAGGACAACAAACCCGCCATTTCAAATTCTAAGCCGGCTGCAATAGTCGCTTGGATGACATATTGTTGTTGCATCCGGTAAGTGCATTTTGTACTTGTACCGTTTTATTTTATTTGTTTCAATAAATTTACTCAATTTAGAATGATTAATTAATAAATCTGATGAAATTATAATTTATCATCATCAACTGTAGTAAATTTTTCCTGCAAATTAATCCCAAATCTATAATATCTAACAATATTCTAACGGATGTAAACAATAGCAAAGAATCAACCATTTCTAAGGGATCTAATTTTCAATTCACTAAATAAAGCGTACGTAGCATTCCAAAACGTGTCAAAGCAATGTGAAGTGTAGGTTGGCAGCGACTCCAAACCACATGCCCTTACACGCACTCAAATCTAAGGCATGGTTCCGCTACACCCAGTCATTAAGCCACGATTTTCATTATCTTCTCTTACTCGAACTCGCCCGGTAGGAGGCACCGAAGGGAAGCAATAGAAAACGAAAGCGCCTCGACCAGCGAACGAACAGGTTTTTACGGCCTGGTCGTTAAGCCCAGATGTGCATATGGCAGAGGGTCGTGCATATGGCAAGAAAAAGCCCGGTTCAATCGGGCCCGTTGCACCGCTGGGGGAACTTTTCACTCTCATCCTCATTAACGCCCCGCGAACGCCGCGAAAGGGGAAGAGAGCGCACGATGTGCAACGAGAAACGATTGGGTCACCAGTAGTGTGGTGGACCGACTGCCTGATGATAATAATCAACGACTATCGGAATCGCACACCCTGGCCCAGTCGGTTAGCGTTAGAGAGATGAATAAAACATGTTCTATTCCGTGGCAGGCACAGCGAGAATGGATTGAAGAAGCAAAGTACAACCACCGTCCCTATCTCCACGTTATAGCCAGGTGGAATAAGTTCAAATGGCAACAGGTGTGCTGTAATAGTGCTCTTATCTTTGCCCCCGGCTAGAGAGTTGCGCGCTTATGTAAATCGGTACCGGAATTCATCGTACTAATTTGTCTAGCTATCCATCATTGCGTGTCATAGTAGGCAGGATTTGAATTCAGACCTACTAGATGGAAGATAGGCCGTAATGTAGGGATGAAGTAATCCGGTCGAGACACGAGAGCCACTAATCATAAACGGAGCTGTGTGAAATAAAGTTATGACGATATAAACTCCACACAATCGTCGCCCTAATCAGCTCTACTTAGAAGGGAAAACAACATTCTCGACCGGATATCATGGCCATGCGGGGCAACTCTTCCGCTCACAAACAACGGTCCACAAAGTTAGCTGCCATTAGTGAACCAACCTCCAAGAAGAAACCCAACGTGCCGTCAAACTGGCCAACCGTGCCCGCTCGTATCGCACCGAAACCCTCGTCCCCTAGTCGGCCATCCCAAAGCAAAGGTGTTTAACGGCGCAATCATTTGTTAAGATTGCTATCTCACGAATCGGAACCTCGAAGGGCTGACTGTGCCAAACAACAACAACAACAACAACACACCTCACAAGCCAGCCAACAAACACAACAACAACAAAAGAACCACAAATAAGTCCATTTGTGGTGCGTGATTGAAGAACATAAGCCGCGGCTAATTTAAATAGCTCGGCTACATTGGATTATGAAATGATGATGTGTGAGCGAGCACCCTCTTATCGCTCCTACCCTATTGGGTGACCCAATCGCCCCGCGAATAATGTCCCGTGCACACTATTAGGATCCGGCATTGCAACAATGGAGCGGGGCAAACAAAACATGCACATTAGGCATATTCACACAGCGCACGCTGATGAGTCAAGGTTGATAAGCGATGCATCAGCATGCTCGATGATAAGCGCATTTACCTTCGTCCAGCATCTGTATGCTTTGCAAGACAAGGACAACCACAACGGGAGGCTGTCCCAAAAGGCTTTTATAAATATTACCATAACGATTTTAAAACAATTTAAGCGCACACACACATACACCGAAACAAAAGCACAACTCACGTTCGGTCGGATCGAAAAGATGAAAAATGGTGTATTAAGCGGTGGCGCATTTTAACCCTCGCTCCCTTCCCGTTTCCGTCACAACACAAATTGAACAAAAAAGCATTGATCTCGAAACCGCAACCTCATCCCGGTTGCCCATCCCAGCTAATCAACGTTTTAAAAGGCAGTTAAATCGCCCTACCGCCTTTCTCCACCACCGCCCGGTTTCGCTGTCACGTGTTAGCATTGCACTTCGTGAAATCTGAGTAGAAAATCCCACCTCCTCCCCATCGGACAGGGAGGATTAAAAAAGAACACTTTACCCGTTCTCGAGTGGAACAACATTTGTTTACAAATTCCGATCGGCAGAAGCGGCATACTGTTGAAGCTGTTCGATAAATCGCGCCAAAACGTGCGCCCACGTTGCCGAACGAACGGCCGTGTCGCCATGACCACCGGTGCAGCACACCGAGCTGCACCGAGCCTTCCACTGTCAACCGACCGACATCTCAACGGCAACGTCAGAGTGGGGATGTTGCCCGGGAAGCGGCAATTAAATCCAATTGATTGCCCCGTGGTGGCATTAGTTATTCCTCGATATCCGTTATTTATGGTGTCGGTGATTCGAGGAAGCAACAGTGTCAGAAAATACCTGGAACCGTGCCATCAGCATAGCGTGCCATCTGTCACGAGCTCCGGAAGCGGCACCCCCGAACTGCAAGGGAACCCCGTCGCTACCCGAGCTAAGGAGGCTGCCGATGACACGAGCAGATGACACACGATCAGGAAGTACCGCATTAGCGCCATGTGAGCACGGAGCTTATGGATTTTCCGAGCTTCCCCGTACGGGTCCCCTTCCTAACCTTCCTGCTACCACACTTCCCCCTCCTCGGTCGTGACTGTGGGTGGTGGCAAGAGAAGATGAGAGTAATAGATGAGAGATGTCGTTACTATTATCGCTTTTTTCACCTCCATATCGCACGGTGTGCCCTTTTTTGTGCGCTACTGCTTATGACAAATGGACACGCGCGTTCCCGCGCCTACTAAGCCGACACGTGACACTCTTACAAGACGCCTGTGTGTGTATGTTTGTAGTAAACCAAACAGATCTGATACCAAACGGTTCGCACTTCCTTAAGGAACGGATAGTGCACACACGGCGGTTGTCGATCCGCCCACCTGGTCTGCTCTGACGTCTATTCGGTTGAAATTAATTCACCACAACGCAGTACTGGGGCGAACGAAAAAGGCGCCCCAATAATCTTGCACGCGCCAAGTGCAACCACAAACTCGCACGTCAATCTACGCCAACTGTCTTGCTGAGAGAGCGTGCGGCGTACTGCAGTAGAACGAATCTGCATAACGATTCTACAGGTTGTGCTACAGGATGGGTTCCAACCTAGAAGAACTGGACCCGCGTACCCATATGCAGCCATTCATGGACCTTTTTTGTGTGGGAGTGTCTTACTACCCCTTGCTAACCTTGAAGCTAAAAGGCTAGTAGACCAGTCCCAGGCAAGACAAACACTCTAGACGGTAGGCAAATAAGGGAGCCTGGGAGCAATCGATCAATAAATAATTCTTCGCAATTGAATGATTTAGCTCTAATTGACGTAAATAACATGGTACGGAGTGTTGATTTCTTCTTATTTCGTCGTAGTGATGCTGAGGTATGCGTTTTCATTTTCTTCCTGCAGGGTGCAGATATTATCGTATGTCAAGCAATTGTTGGCCTCCAAAAATGATCCTACTACATGTCAGTGACTTGTTTATTTTTTACGGATGTGTAATACAATACTGGCCCAAACAAGCATACACGTATAAGAACCACGCAACCAGATAGCTACGGTCCTTGCTACGGTGGGACGGTACGAGATCGTTCGTGTAAATTCTTGCTTGCTATCCATTCCAATATAAATTGTCAGATAGCATATTGGTATAAAAGCTACTAGCTGAAAACTTCTTTCCTAGTGACGTATTTACAGTAAAAAATGTGATTTACACAATAATAATATTTTGTTTATGACAAATAATTAATCAGTGTAAAATATCAATACATGTTTGTAAGTATTAAAGGAAGTTTACAGTAAGAGCAGGATATAAAAAATAAATAAATAAATAAATAAATAAATAAATGACATCTTATGGCAGCTTACTTCAACATTTCATTGTAAAGCGCTTTTTGATTAAAAATAGGAATGAAATGAATGTATTTACTCATTGATTTATTACTATTTAGCGTAAATACATTAGATAAAAGTAATTTATTTTTGATAATTTAGCTTTGCTTATTTAATTTACATTGATTATTCAGTAGCTTTGCTTATTTTATTCTCTATACTTCACGAAGGTTAACTTTTTCGTGAACTTTAAATTTTTTTGCCAGTCTTTTGCTAAGCTGATTGTCAAAAACTCCATGATAGTCTTGGAGTCTTGAACGAATTCAGCACCTGATGCAGTTTGAATTTAATGTATGCCAGAACTTGCAAATCACTACTTTCCCATAACATGAAAGAAATCTTGGATTGTTCCTATAAAAAAGGTGACAGGACGGCTGTCATCAACTAAAGGGGCATGGTTTATGTGCACAGGGACATTATGTGCCATTGCCAAGGTTTTCGAACTAGTTCTATATATGGATGCCGCAGCTACCTAAGCCTGTATCAACATGGATTCGTGCCAAAAAGGCGATTACCAAGACTCTGGTTCACTTTGTGAGCTATTATACTAGTAAAATTGATACCGGAGCACAAGTCGATGCAATTTATACAGACCTGAAGGTAGCATTCGACTCTTTAACACACGCAACTCGTCTTGCTAAACTCCATAAGCTTCGTTGCTCGCACATGCAATATCTTAAGTCTTACCTAATGAATAGCTAATACTTCGTCAAACAACACGGGTGGCTGTATGCTCCTACCTTCTTCCCGTGGTACAAGCGCAATGGCCTGACTATCTGTATCGAGAAATACTTATGTGTGTCCTTTTGTCAATGCAGGAGCCCAATTACTGCTACCTACTTCATAGACCGCATAGGCGGCAGTTAATCGACAAAATTATGCCAAAGACCTGGGCGTTCTTCTAGACTCAAGTTTGAATTATAAGCATATCGATGACAAGCCAGATGAGACTAACTAGTTGGTGTGGATATCCGGACATCTAATGAACTTCGCAACCCTATGTGCATTAAGGCTGTCTTGAATAGTATCATTCACTCGGTCTGGGAATACTCGTGCGTAGTCAGAAGCCCTACTACTGCTTCCTCAATTGTCCGATTTAAGGCGATTCAACGAAAGCTCTCAAAATATTCCCTAGGCGAGATTCCCTAGCAGGATCGCCGTCTTCTAGACTGTCCTGTAGGCCTTGAGGCTCTTTTGGTTAGAAGACGCAATGCACAGTGCTCTTTACACTGGCCTGCTAAATGGTTTTATCGAGTCATCGCCTTTGCTGCATAGCATCGATATCTAAGCACCATGCCGACCAGTAAGGTCTAGAGAAACTCTACGGGTTGTTCAACCTCGCTCCAGCACTGGTCGGTCTGACCCTATGTTCCGCATGTCGGATTTCTTGAACTATAATGTTTCAACCCAGTGCTTCAAACAACGGTTCCAGCTTCTGCCGTGGCTGTGATAAAATGATTGATTTTGCTATGTCTTTTTTGTACTGTTACCCATCTTTATTAGGCCATATGGTTCGTTGAAGATTAACTAATAAATAACAATGATAATAATAATAATAATTAATATACATAAATACCGTTTTCATGCAAACGATCCTCCATTATTAATGGCATTCTGGTTGAAGTCTTAAAGTGAATTTAGTCCTAGTGGACTCCTTCGTCACTCCATTTTGTACGACTACATATATGACTTACCCCGCGCTTTGGCAGCTATCGAGCAAGACATCAGGCACATGGTAGGATTTTAAGGCCTAGCTCTCATTTGAAGACAGGTTTCTGATCGACTATACTCGAATCTAACGATTTTTTTCTTGTTTTGGACTCAATGTAAACTTACTCTCGCAGTTTACCTTGACGAGTCATACCATGAATGTATTCCTTCTTCTAGAGTTTTGTAATTTAATATGATGGTGTCGTTCCATCTCATCAGAAATTATGCACACGTTATAGATCTAAAACATTTGTAATGTAAGTCTCTGATAGCAGGATGAATTAAAGGAATAAATCAATGAAAAAACCACATAGCTAAGAGGATAGTTACCTATGTGCAATTAAGTTATATACTATAATCTTAAGGGACGGCCCCGTGGTACAGTCGTTAACTAGTACGACTCAATATCATGCCCGTCATTGTTTCAAACCTAGAATGATCCATGGTCTCCCCGTAGCAAGAATTGACTATCCAACTGTGTGGTAATTATGTCTCGAAAGCCTGTATAACTAGGTCGGCATGTCCGCGTCGGACGTTACGTCCATGGTCAATGGTCTCCCCGTAGCAAGGATTGACTATCCAACTGTGTAGTAATTAAGTCTCGAAAGCCGGTATAGGCCGGCATGTCCGGACGTTACGCCAAAGAAGAATAACAAATATTATCCGAAAGATGCAATGGTTCTTTGAAAAGGAAGGAGTTTAATTGAGAAAAATACTAGGATACTAGACTAGACAAGATAATGTTTAAGATGTTAAAATAGATGAATAATTGCAGTGAAAAATTTGGCATATTTAATCTAAGCTATAGTGCCTTAAATCCCCTTCTACAGATACACTGTCTATCAACCGGAAAAGGTTAAAATCATTGGCCCATCTGAGTGGAAATAAAAATTCCATAAAACAAACCACCACCGTGTACGCAATGTTATCGGAAGGCCTTTTGTTTGCGCTCTTACCCGTAACGCAAAGGTTGCAATATACTTTCTGCATTGCAATATACTACTAAAAATAAATATTAAATTAAGTCCAACACAAATTCCTCGTCCCAACTGTGGCGAATTTAAACCAGCTGAATTTGTAGCAAACATAACGGCCAAACTTTCACTCTATCACCTGAGGCTTCGGTTGTTCGATGCTGCGTTCCTAACGCCTACACACGCCCGGAAGTTCGGAATCCGAAACAGCAACGACCGAGGCGCAACCGAGGGCCGGTTTGTGGAGGAAAGAAACAACACAGCGACAGCCTACAGCATTACCAACGGCATTTGCCAATCATTCTACTCGTCGCACGGTTTGGTCGCATCCGTGGGCCAAAGCCCGTCAGACTGTCGACGACGACGACGGTCCATCGACCATCGCCGCGATAGCATCGACCCATTGTCAGCTGAGCGATGGTGGTGTCCCTTCCGGCATGGCGCGATTATAATGTTTCGTTTACGCACGATCTGCTCCTTAAATGGTATCGGGGCCCGGGTCCACCGCTCGACGATGTATCCCCATCGAGCGTCCCCAGAGACTCATAAACTTTATTAAATTTCACGCCGTTTCGGTGCCTTTGTTCCCGGCCGTTCGGTACCGCTCGATGGCTTGCCCTATGGCAGTGATGGCAGAGTGCTTGGCGAATGTCACTAAACCTGAATGCTGATTCAATTGTCACCGTTGCAGGCTGCTAAAAGCCCCAACCCCCTATCGTGTAACTGACCTTGGCGCATTGCGGGTGTTTGGGCCCGATGGCAATGGTGCGTCAATCGCGATGAGCTAGCAGTGGACATCATCCTCGTGCAGAATCGGCAGGCACCGAACGGAAGGGAGGGAACACAAACATGCACATGGTGGGAAGCTTTTTACACAAACCGGAAACCTTCCTTTGCTGCCAGCGGGATATGCGAATTGAAGCCTTTCTCGGCTGAACCCTGACCTCGAGGTCATTGTGATCTCGTCGGGTGGCATATTCCTCCGAGTCATTTTGTTTGATTGATTTTAACATACGCAATTAAAATAGCATATTCGATATTTTGTGTTGACTTGGGAATGCATCACGGTATTGCATGCATCCTTGAAACGGAAACGATCACAGTGCTATTATTTGCGTTGGGATGAAACCATAATGGTAATTTATGGAAGCAATTATAAATTAGAGCGCAATATTTTGCATTATCAAAAACAACTTTGGCATAAAGTGCACTCAAGCTGGTTCGCTTTAGAAAGCTAAACAGTCGTTTCTTATTTATACCTTCTTGTTCTTCTTGACTCTACTTCTATCGGCAAAACTCGACAAAAATAGCCTTCCACGTGTAATTAATTGCCTTCCCTCAGGTGTTGTTCGTCAATGTTTTTGTAGCAACGGAGACTCCCGCCGCGTCCCAATCAAATGAAGTTTCGTGCAAGTTCTATTTCGGTAACCAAGATTAAGCGCCAAGTCATTGCGCAAACCGGTTCGGTGGGTGTACTTTCCGTTTCGGGCCGAGTAGTGCGGTTACCCAGCGAACGCTGCCCACCCTAAACCTGAAAGGGCATGGTGGTGAGCCCGGAAGAAAGGAAGGAACGATACACGCAAAGAAAATAGTAAAAAATAGATCGCTCAACCAAACGGGGCTAATGTAACAAATTTATTACTGGCGTCGAAGGTTTCATCCACCCAACTGTGACTGTGACCGTGTATCAGCAGTCGAGGTGTAGCTGTAGAACTATTAAAACCATGGCTATAGATTTCCATGTTTTGCTTTTTTGCTTTCTTTGGCTTCACATCTCTCTCCTAGTTCGAGTAGATTCCTCGCGCGGGTCCAAGGTTCAAGCTCAAGTGCGCTAAGCCCCACCATGATTTGCGGTGGCAGCAGAAACGTACACTACGGACAGGGTTTTTTATATTGATTTGGTGAGCTTTAAACTTGAAGGGGCCCCTGTAAGGTGGAGAGGGTTTTTGTTGTTGCGTGGGTCGCTCTCACGAACATTTGCTTTGCCCAGATAGATAGAAGAATAAAGTTCCATTCCATTCGTACGTTTAGCGGGAGGTGTGGAAAATGATTAAAAATTAACTACGCTGCTAGATGAAAGTGCTTATTATGCCGTGTGGTCAACTCGAGGCCTAGGTTCATAATGCAATCATTTGCCCCCTCCCCGGGCAAGGCAGGAACGTAGCAAAGGGTCTGAAATACGGGGACACCCTGCCGCGATTGCCATACCGTCAAAACCGCACACCGATGCGTTAGGGAAGCAGGGAAAGGGTGCCTGCTCGCGGTTCGACAATGATGACAATGACAATTAATTTGGCCACGTACTGATTGCGGCCACCATTAGCGTGGTAAACAGTATTATGCAAACCGCTTTTATTGCTATCAACGCCAAACGTCACGCGGAATGATGAACGATTAGACGCACTCACGGCGATGGGTTCGCGTTGCGTGTCTTTCCGGACCTGTGTATGTTTGATTGTTTCTTATGGTACATGCAAATTATGTGAAAATAACATTCCATTGGTAGCGTTTATCGTGTACCGTGTGCACATTATGCCACAAACCGGCTTTATCAATCAAGTGTTTGGGAAAGTTGTCGATATGGTACGTCGGAAATAGTAGCACAGTGTAGTAACAATATAATTATGAGAGATAGGCCTAGTTTTGTTAATCAGCAACGGTAAACACATGTCTTGCTGTTGGTGTGAAATATTCATATGTAATTAGTACTTGGCTTTAAACATTACTTGAACGATGTTTGAATTTACATGTTTTGATTAATGCGCTTAAGTATGAACGACTTTACTATCATTATGATATTAAAGTTTAACTGAGCATATCCACGATAAGGTAAGTGCAAGGAAGAAATGTTTTAGGAATGAACATTTTTTAATATTGCGTTTAGATTAAAGTTTGTATTAAAGAACGAGACTATATATCAAAATCAATAAAACAAAATTCAAGATCAAAAGTATAGAGTTAAAGAGACAAAGCAGGTTAAACATCTTCTTCTCAAAGTATTTTCTCAGATTGTCAGCTCCAAAGTTGTCTGCAAAAGCAATAAAAATAAATACAAATATAAATTCCATTTTCAAAAAAAATTAAAGGACTGCTTTGGATATTAAAACAACGTCCACAAATCTGCAACGGCTCTCTTGTTAAACTCGACCACGCTTGGACCCATTCACTTGAGATTGATTTACAGGGCATGTCCGCATAAAAACCCATACTCCACATCCACAAACTTTGCTTCACTTAACAAATTAATACATTTACAAGGGTTTACGCCGCCTCATGCAGCCGTTGTGTTCCATACATTGTACTTTTTTTCTCCTACGCTTTCCATTCCCACTCCCCAGGCCACGGTGACCCCACAGCACAACAGCACAAACGCATTTTTATGATTCACAAAATGTTCATACCACCACCCATCCTAATGCCGTAAATCCCCTCCCCTACACTGGGGAACCGTGCGTACAAGCACACACACACACAGAAGCGTGTGCTTTTACAAAGCTTTTTTTTATTAAACTCGGCCGGGTGCCGGGCACTCTGGTGCAGCCGGGCGAAGCTTTTGGGTTGCGTAGTAAAGGGCGCAATTTAATCCGGTTAAGTGATTTTCGTTTCCACATCTCTCTACTGGGCTCGACTAGCGATCCAATCAATTCTCGGTGCCAATCTCAATGTCCGGATGGTGTTTTGCGTTTCGGCAAGTGTGTGGCATCTTGTGCTGGTTGACGTTGATCGAAGAGTTTGGCTTTAAAAGGGGGATGTAATAAAACTTTTGTGCAGCGTCAGCAGTAGAAGGATGTAAAAAGGATTGATTGAACTTTTTTTTGCTTTTTTCCAATGTTTATTTACTCTATTTCTGCAGCTTGCAGGTATAATTTGACACACATAGCTTACACACCACTCGCAAAGCATACGCAACGGGAAAATGTGAAAAAATAGTCCAACCATTCATAAAACCAGATCGACTAGACGCGATAGAAACGTGAGCTAGCCGATGCATAAAGGAAAACTTCGGTGGATAATTAAAAATAAATCTCATTTTCACTCCATAAATCCGTTCCGATTCAGCAAGCAGCAGGTCGTTCGCCGTTTAACTTGAACTGTTTTCCTTTTACTGCCGAAAACTGTTACCATTTTCCTGAATTCACCAACAAAAAAATGAGACAAATGCCCTATGCAGATGAGGGTTTAATCAAAACTCGTACCTATGCAGAACAAGAAACTGAAGGGACAGGAACGGTAAGCTTTCAATCGTGTTCGCATTAAACATTCGCTCCGTCCCAAAAGCGTCCGATCCGCGAAGAGACGTGTGTCTTTTACGCGCCATTTAGATTACGGCTTAAATGTACTGTCCTCTCCCTCCCTTTCTGCTCTCGAGGGTGGACGAAACTGGCCAAAAGTTATCGTCGGGTAAAACAATGGATTAATGATCCCCGCGGACACTGATGGACCCTGGATGGACTCGCACAATCCTGAGCCGGCCAGTCGGTAGAACTAAAAGGGAAAGCGAGAATAAAGTGAACGACCAAAGCAGAAAACCAAAAAAAAAAGATAATTACTGTTTAATGATTCAGAAGGCGTACACCGGTCAATTTCTTTACGCAACTGACATTCCGAGGGTTGGTATTTTTTGCCTTCCCTTTTCTTTGTCTATTTTTTTTTGTCTGTGACTTGTTCTTCTCATGCGTCACACTAATCTTGCGGCCGCCACTCTCACTCACCATTCGATTAGGTTCTTTCCGCCTATCAGCTCGGATTACCATTTCCCGATATTGCAAGGTACATGCGAAAGTATCCCATCATTTGTCTTGCTGCTTTTTCCAAGAAATTAGTTCTTTATGAAGTAAAGCTGACCAGTAATTAGCATGTTGCAATACTGAAACCCCTTCCAACTTCAGTGACTTCAGACAGACGGTGCTAATTGAAAAACTATAACCTCGGAAAAGGTCAAAAGGGCCATCAAGTTGCACAAGCTGTACAATTGCTCTGATGACACTTCATCATTGCTTGAACAATGCTCTTCACCCCGCTACTTGCTATAGTGAATTACCGCAATCAGCAATGAAAGATCTTTTCAAAAGGCCGTCTGTTGAGTTTTGATCATTAACTCCGTGCACGATTCCAGTAAATCCCGGAGATGCGTCCAACGTTTGGAAATCCGGGGATCCTCTCATAAATTACGAGGAATCGGGACGTGATTTACCGTATGCAAAAGCCTCACCATCGCGGCTAGAAGCGACACAACGGCCTGGATAGCGACATGAGTGGCTAAAGTTGGCAACTAATTTGCGGCATACCGACACGCAGCGGTACTCATCTAATTATAAAGCATCTTATACACACACACACTCACATACACACGTTCAAGCTCGCTATTGCATTTTGCATCCTCATTCCGCTCACCTAAACTTGAGCACTGATATCATATTAAACGAGACAAAAAGTGGTTGATTTGATTGAAGCAATTATAGCATTACTGGTAGAACCACCACGCACGCGGTACGTCTACCGGGCTCGGGCCACGTGAAACTGTAACAAAGCATGTTTTGGAGTATGGGAATTGGTGGTGCAACCGTTATCAACTGCGTCTCATCTACCCGGGTTCATTGTTGAATAGAGCGTGGGGGTGTCGATGAAAGTTCCAGTTGCAGCTACCGACAGTCGCCCTTTGCCGCATTGCACCCTTGGCGAAGGATTGTGTTGAGTAATGTGCTTCGCCTGAAACGATTATCAAGGGCGAAGTTTTGTCTGGTAAACTCGCGTGTGTGATTATTTATTGGATTCTGTGTTATCATGTTATGATACTGCGTTGAGTTCTCGGAATGTGGAATGCAAATTATGCTTGTTCAGGAGATTCATCTTCCGCCAGTCCCCCACCCTCTTATTTGTGTACAAGAGTTTTATGTTTAATCATATAAAATCTGCCAAACGCCTATTCACCCAACTTTTCTCAATCTTTTTATTTTTAAAATTTTATCTTCTGCGATGTTATTGATCATACAAACCAACCATATTCTATTCAATAGCATACTATTCAATAGCAGAAAAACAGCATTTCTAAATTAACTTGTAATTTCGACATACATTCCTAGTTTTCCATCGTAACTGTCTTTCAATCGCCGATCGCTTACATAACAATTTCATGTTCATATTAACAATTCTAATGTCAAATAAAGTTGTTTGCCTAGGCTTCTTAATGTAGAAAGTGTACATTTATAGAGCTTGTGTAGCATATCTGCTATATAGAACTTTAAAATACAGGCTACAAAGTATAGATACATTTCAACACATCTTTGGAATGCCAAATCACACAATTGTAACACATTATATCAATGTGTTATAATACTCAGCAAATCACACCATAGCAACACACCAGGAAGAATTCAGACCACACCATCTATACAAAAACATTTGAGATACAGGCGTCCCCCGAGTTACGACCCCCGCGAGTTACGACGATATGCAGATACGACGATTTTGATTTTGATAGTGAAAAGTTGTCAGTGAGAAGAAATTGATGTATTTTTTTGAATTTATGTGCTGAAAACCGTTACAAACACATTTCCAAAGATTCTACAACTAGCCGATCTTTGATATTTATATCGCGTAAACGACTTTCGGTGTAAAATTAATACATTATCAAACATTATTTCAAATAAAAATCACGATATCATAGATTTCGCCTCTTCAACTTCGGTTTTAAACTTAACTTTGACAGATATTCGACATACGACTATTTCGACTTACGCCTTGCTTTGGGCCATTTTTTCGGTCCCAAATACAGTCGTATCTCGGGGGATACCTGTACACTTATAGCAAAGTAGGTAAACAGAGAACGCATAGCAAATTATTGCCAAAAGCGCAGCGTAGGTAAAAATTGACCAACACTTCGCAATTATCTGTTTTTTCGCGGAACTGTTTATACATCATAACGATAAGCAGGAACAGTATGTACATTAAACCCCAAAACAGGAACTTAGTGACCAGAACCATTGTTTTTGTCAACAAAAGACAAACTTTCCCAGCATAGTGAAAACAATCACTTTCAAACATACAACCCGGAGCCAAATGTACGAAATCCATAACTTCTTTTGAGTATAAATAAAACCAACTCCGACCATGGCAAGTCAGATTCGTTTGGACTGGCTGGATAGTACTATGCCTGCGGTCGTCAAACATATTGACCTGAAGAGTCAAATTCTACAATAATTATCGTATAATTTCACGTGAATAGCCAAATTGTTAAACCAGAAGCTAAAATGAGTGAAAGTTCTATAAAATAAACGAAATGCTAAGAGTTGCCATATCAAAGAGCCGCACTTTGCCGATCGCTGGACTATGCCGATCCTACATCTATCGACTTATCATGTAAAGAGTTTAGTTATGTCCTCCTAGCCAAGGTAAGGCCTCTAAACTCCAACGGTTCCAGTAAGGGAAACCTCCTAAAGGTTTCTATGATCGCCTAGACGATCAAGTGTCGAAAGTCCGCTTCGAAACAGTATCCAGCTATTTCGGAAAAACGATGACCTTCCTTAACGACGTTTTAACCCTAGTCAGCGCGAGTTCAAAGATATTACATGGCAACCGTATCCAAAATCAAACTTACTACACCTTTAATTGTCTCATCACGCATCCTCACACATTTTAAATTGCCTACAAATCAAAACAAATTTCAGAATTCTGCATGGTGTATTTCTTGTCGTGTTTACCATCGAAAATAATTATAATAGTTTCAACTCACATTTTTCAAAGCAATGCGTAATTTAACCTTCATATCTTTATCCAAAAATGCACTTTTACTTACATTACCACCTAACGGTCCAAAAAACCCATATTGGTATGGATTTATACCAAATTCAGAAATATATTGAATTTAATTAAAAAACTGATATTTAGACAATTTTTTTTTAAACATATCTCATCTAGGCATTCTAAACATTTTCTTTAAATTAACAACCTAACAACAACCAAAGATAAAAGTTTTAATCTCGACTGAGTCCATTACCTAGAGGTCAACCATAACAGCACACGCTTAGCACAGTCGGAAGAGAGTAAAAGTTTGCTTACCCTGGCCGTTTCTTCCTGCTTGGATCCAGCATCTTGATAACACTGAAAACAAATTCAATCTTCCCTGCCCCCGAAACCACTATTCACGACAGCCGAATCGTTTCGTTTCACAATCCTTCTTTCTAGTACGGCGTTTGACACGCACTGACGTATGAACACTTGCTCAACACACACTGCTTCTAAACAACAATGCACAATATTTTACCCACCGAAATGCACACATTCATTGGCTGCACTTTTTGTCACTGTTGCTGATAGTGGATAAAGCTTAAGTGTAGAATGCACTATTCCTCTACCCCAGCGTGTGCTTTTCACCTTTCGTATGCTCGTCAAATATGCTTTCGCTTATTTTGTATTCAGATTTGGTTTGCCCCCCGGCTTACATGGTAGGCTGCTTCATCAATAAGACATTTCCAACGGTATTTACACCACACCAACGCACACGCCAGACTGCCCAAACCGGCACGGGCAGCAACCACTGTCACTAGGTAGAGGGCTTGTTTATTTCAGCCCTCAGTTACACGGTAAAGCTTCACCGGCCTTTCGTAATATTTCTGGCGACCATCCACCACCAAAAGGTATGCGTTTAAGATAAATCTTGAAAATGCGTTCCTGTTGACAGGCGGTTTAGTAAGCACAAATAAGTTGCTGCTGCTGCTGCTGCTGCATTATCTTTCCAAGCACACACAAGCGCAAACAAACAAAACAACAAAACACTACGACACTGCTGCGTACGGACGTCGCGTTCCACACTCGCACTCGCACAAGTGGCGCTCACGACGGTTGCTTCACGAATGAACAGCGCTGTCTCAAGAGATCGCCCGTTGTCGGACGCCGGAGATTCCAGCGATCGGGCGGCGTGCGCTTACAAAAACCACGCGGCAGCCGGACGTGATCGTGGCTCGTAGACACCTACACGCACGCAAGCAGGCCGCTGGTAAGCTGAACCGGCAAGTGATCGTTTGGTTCATTCCGGAGCGATTGCTTGCGATCGTTTGTTATCCAATTTGTCGGTGGATATATTGCTTTTGTAAAACATGAATCTAGCAAATGTGTCAAGAATCCATCACTGTCTCATCTGATTACGTTTGCAAAAATTCGTTCAGAGTTATTTTCAGTTAACTTCAGCTGTGCAAACAATGGTACTTATTTAAACAGCTTAGCGAAACAGAACCGCATATGAATAATAATTCAAACATATATTCTGTCTAACTTTGATTTATCGAATTTGGTAGGGTAAATGGGAAAAACATAATAATTTAACTTTACTAGGTCATGCATGTTACTAACTGAACGTAAAATAGAAAATAAGAAATAACAATCTGATTTTACTGTTAGCTACCGTCGCACAGCATGCTAAAACAACGCTGCGTAAAACGGCGGCAGTTGAACCGTGAAAGGTCACAAACCTATCGAAGAAACGGAAGCCTTTCGTCTTTCGAGACAAGATCGTGTTCAATACACCGTGTTCAAGCGCCGCCTGCACTACGCACACCAGTTCACCCCACCAGCATGCAGGTTCATGCAACAGCTGTCCGGTGTTCGGCGCGGTGGAATCAGCGTCAAGCATCCATTATCGGTTCGTTTTGGCTGTTCCGTTGCAATGAATGAATAATCGTGCCCAAGCATTTGTCGTTTGCAAATGTTTACAAATTCCGTAGTATTTTGCTGAAAAAGTGTACTTTTTCATCCGGCCGGGAGGGGCACATTGTTGAGACTAGGGTAGACTTAATTGTTTTCCATCCTGCGGTGCGATTTTACCGGCTGGAATCGTTCTTTCGTTTGGTTGTGTTTATGGTAGGCAATGTTTATTAAAATGGATTCTTGTAGCTGTTGTAGCATTTTAGGCAAGCCTCTATATCAGTTTTAATGTACCTTTAAGCGTTTATTTTTATAATATCTTGTAGCCTTGAACCAAACCACAAGATCCAAAAGAATAGCAACATTTAGAACGCACAGCAAAAATTAAATTATCAATAAAGTCTAAACCTACTCAAGGTTTTAGGTGATGTACTGGTTCGGAATAAACCAGTTTGAACTAAACACAACCAACCGCCACTAAAAAAATAAAGCACAACAAAAAAACGGATTAACCTCCAAACACCATTGCATTCTCTCCAATTACTACGGCAGTGGTAAATGTAGAATTGACCATGAATGGACCGTGCTCGAAGGCATCGGAATAAATGCAGCATTAATTAAGTAGCATGCAGTGAAGCAAAGTGTGCACCGGTTCGCTCTATGCCGGCGATGCATCAATCAATTTGGACAAGTGCTCGAACGTGTAATGTATAGGTGTAAAATGCTTTTTCTAGTTCTATTCAAATCAGAACTTGGAACAGATAACAAAAAAGTAACCCCAATAAGCTAACTATTAACTGCGCCGGAAGGCAAAGTGCACTTTATGGTTAGCATGTTCTTTCTTTTTGAGCAGTGTTGTTTAGCATCAATATGAAAAAAGAATGTGCAATACATGAAGCTCAGTTTAAAAGTTCAACACGTTTCGAGCAGCTCATATACTGAAGGGCTGAAAATAAAGGGAGGGGACTCTAATGTACGAGTGCAAATGCATCTCCAGCGCAAGGGGAAAAGTGCATAGCGTACCGTACCAACGGAACCAATGTGAGAAGGCCACATGCTGAGAGCATGCATACTAATGAGCGTGGCAGAGCGTCTCACTTCGGCGTAGGTTATTAAACACAACACTTTTGAAGGGCACTCTACAGAACCTTTTCTCATTTCAACACATGGCAATAGTGTTGCTCACGAGAATAATTATCAAAACAGGGAACATTCAGGGTACACAAGCTGCGGGTATTTATGGGTTTAAAATTACATAATTTTACTTCAAAACGACATGTCTAGGGCAGCGACAGTCGAAGCTGGACAAATGTATTGGATCTCAAATTACACTCCACTTTATCAATTTGCTATTTGCATGGTACACTTTATTTTTTGCATAACATTGTCGATCCAATCACTTTTGCATTGTTTGTAACAGATTGGAGCAGATTGCAGGCAAATGTCAAGCGGTTTACATTATAATTTTAACATGATGGAATGCTACCTTAACCAACTGCGCAAATTCCTCTTATTCCATCAGTGGTTGCTCTCCAATTTATTTTCTACGCAGTTATCTAAGAAACAACATTTCAGCTGGCAGAAGTATCAAATGTCGTACAGTGTGCGGTACAAAATAAACACAAAACCACATCAAGCAGATGATACGTGAGATAAATCAGTTTCATATCGTGCTCGTATCATACGTTTATCACTCCCATCACAGCCAAAAGCAGTAAAATGGTACACTTTGAAGCAATCACCAGCTCACCGGCATGGCCATGTCACATAGGCACATCAACATTACCATGCTCGACCGCAATTGCCTGCCACCATCTTGCTGGTGTGGTTTTAATTGAATTAATATAGGTCGCAAAATGCAACACGACGACGTGTCATCAATTGACCCGAGTGACATCTTCAATTGATTTGGAATTGTTTTCTTGGCAGTGGCACGGCACCCTTCCCGTGCTCTTGCTTCTCGTGGTTGGTTGGTTGAGGTGAGTGCAATTGAATCATCATCGCTTACCGTCGACAGTTTGAGTAATATTAACGGAGATTTAAATAATTGGTAGTTAGTACTTTTGAACCACTTTTAACAGTTGGCATAAAATTTAGTATCGTAATATTACACCTTCAAAAGGAAAAGGTACATGGCCATCACTAATTTTCTACTGGCAACCCACCCACAGTCTCAGTTGCTGTCAATCAATTTATATTTCCAAATACCTTAAGCGAGGGGAATGGTTGACATGCAAGGAAAAAAGTAAACTTTTATCAACTAATCGAAACAACAACAGGTAAAGAAGCTTGTCATCGTTCAGGTTTCGTGGTGGATCATCGGTTTGTTAAGTTGTGTCGAAAAGTAGGTCATCATTAAACCTTTCATGGAGTCAAGGTCATTGTAATGGATAGTAAAGCACGCTTTGATATTTTTTTAAGAGTGATAATTTTTTTGTAATGAACATCTGTCGTTTTGGAAGTAATTTGCTTCAAGTTGCTTCAAGTTGCTTCAATAGCTTCAAGTTTCAGTAATAAAACAAAACAATTTGTATTTCTATTATGCATCAGAAACCCATTCTTTATAATTGCTTTTTAAATTACAAACGACATTTGAAAAGGTAGTATAAGTCTAATAAAATATAAATATAATTTATTCCACTGTACAATATACTAACTGTACTACATTAACAATATGTTAAGTAACTGCATAACTTGGTATACTCAAAGTTTTTATTCGTAGTAAGATAGCACGAAGTTGACTAATAACAGTTGTAAAACAAAAAGCTTTAAGCGTTTTAGACTGCATTCCCCCCGAATGTTTACTGTTACAAGGACATTTTGCTAGATCCAGCACGATAGTCGTATTTGGTGCTTTGTATAAAAAAACATACTTTTAAAATGAGAATTCCTCTACGAAGCACAAACTTTTCGCAAACAAACAGTAAACTTTTCTTATGCTTCATGCGACAAAATTCATGTTTTATATCAATATTTCTTTTTTTCTGTTGTTTATCCTGCACCGAACACCGTGGACAAGCGAAGTAACAAATGCTCAGTTTCCGCATGAGTTGCACTTCCTCCATCCTACCAGGAACGGTCAGTGGAACGGACTTGATCAAACAGATGAAACGAAGCTTCAACAAGCAAGCATTGGTTCGGCTCGGGTTGGTTGAGCGCCGACGGAAACAAAGCGGACCGACGGCGAGTGACGCTCCTTTGCTTCCCATTATCATCAGCATTAGCGAGTCTCTTTCGCAGTGCAACTATCGGACGATGCAACTGGTGGGCACACGACGATGCAGTGCACTGTCGTTAAACGACAGTCTTGCAGCCGTGCCACCAGCTTGAAACGCGCCACCCACGGCGGAGTGGCTAGAGATGAGCGGGAAACGAGCAAACTTACTGCTACCGAACATTCCAAGCATACTCTGCGGACGAGGACATGCTGCAAGACGTCGGTCGGGCGCACTGACATTAGCCCGGAAATTGTAAACAGTGGCAGTGCACACAGCGCGGAATGCACTTTCACTACCACCGTGCTGCGCTCCGGTTGGCACGAAAGTCGCAGGATTTATTCGGGGTAAATATGCTGTTCCGGGCGGACGTGACAGAACCGTCCTGCTTCACTCTAATGTCCTTCCGCTCCCGCCACTATGTGCGGTGTGGGAAGCTCATTTTTCTTCCGTCGGACGAGCTTTGCAGCGACGGCTATTTGCTATTCAGTGGATGTTTTCAGCTTACCAGCCAGTCCCATCAGCAGTAAGATCCGCCTGAAGTCGCTACGTCTCCGTGGGGGAAACGCTCGCTTACGAGCTGACCCTGTTGCGTTTTACAGATTTAGTTTTTTTTTTTACTCTGTTCCTTTTTTCCCACTGAACCAGAGGAAAGCAACTGGTGCCTCTTAGCGCGTAAAGTTTAGAGGTTTTTGTTTGTTTCATCCTTTAAGACGGGGAGTAAATAGTGAACTGAATAGGGACAACGTTGATATTCGATTTCAATTAAGCTATGGACTTCATTTGTTGATCCAAACCGTGCTGATATTCAATAGTCAGTAACAACTGTTTATATGTAAGAATGAATATGGCTGGTAAGAATGAATATGACGGACAGTCCATGTTGTGATTCTTCACAACATGCCTGTAGAGAGTTCAAGCCTAGAATGGGACCGTCCCTCTGACTGAACTGACTACCCGTCTGCGTGGTAGATAATAAAGTCTGGAAAATCGGTACAGGCCGGTATGTCCACGTTGGTCATTGACGTCAAATAGAAGAGGAAGAATATACATAGCTAACGATAAAGACACTTGCTTTTCATTCTCATTCTGAAAGCAGTATTCGACTCTCTTCCGCACGCAATTCTTCTCGCTAAACTCGATAAGCTAGGATTTCCCAGCTCGCTCGTACAGTGGCTTAAGTCTTACCTAATTAATCGCACATACATCGTGAAAATTGATAATCACATGTCAAAAGAAATAGTCAGCAGCTCGGGTGTGCCACAAGGAAGCAATATTGGCCCGCTTCTCTTCATATTGTTCATCAACGATGTTACCCTCGCTTTACCTCCCGACAGTATCAGTCTGTTTGCCGACGATGCAAAAATTTTTGCGCCTATTCACAACACAGGTGATTGTACATTCCTGCAAGACTGCATCGAAATTTTCTGTTCGTGGTGCAAGCGTAACGGACTGACTATCTGCATCGAGAAATGCTACTGTGCGTCTTTTAGTCGATGCAGGAGCCCAGTCACTGGTACCTACTTCATGGACGGCACTGCAGTTATTCGACAAAATCATGCCAAAGACCTGGGCGTTCTGCTTGACTCTAGTTTGAACTTTAAACAGCATATCGATGACGTTATAGCTAGAGGAAATCAATTACTTGGCGTGGTTATCCGGACAACTAATGAGTTCCGCAACCCCATGTGCATCAAAGCTGTCTACAACTGTATCGTTCGTTCGGTTCTGGAATATTCGTGCGTAGTCTGGAGCCCAACTACCGCTTCTTCAATTGCTCGACTTGAGGCGATTCAACGTAAACTCACGCGATACGCCCTACGCCTACTTCCCTGGCAGGATCGCAATAATCTTCCTCCGTATGCTGCGCGGTGCCGTCTTCTAGGCCTTGAACCTCTTTCGGTTAGAAGACGCAATGCACAGTGTTCTTTCATCGCTGGATTGCTAAATGGCTCTATCGACTCATCACCTTTGTTGCATCGAGTCGATATCTATGCACCATCCCGAACACTTAGGTCTAGAGAAACTCTACGGCTCGCTCAACCCCGTTCCAGCGCTGGTCGGTCTGACCCTATGTTCCGCATGTCGGCTGTCTTCAATACTGTCTCGGATTGCTTCGACTTCGATATCTCGACTCAGTGCTTCAAGGAACGTCTCCGGCTTTTGCCGTGGCCGCAGTGATTTGCGATGCAAATTGTGTTTTTGTTATGTATTTTTTTAATGAACTGTTACATCTTAATTAGCCCATACGGCCCGTTGAATATTAATAAATAAATAATAATGTAGTTCATAATCTATCCACAAACACGGCACGAACAATACATACACAAAACATACTATGTTTTATATTCATTTAGTTGACAAGTACTGTTGAAAACGCAACAGTTTGAGCTTTTAGTAACACACTTTAACAAAGGAAAAATAAACCGTTAAAAATCCGAAAATAAACTACAGTCTTTCCCCGAATTACGCGACACTCGATTTAAGTGTTACTCGAGTTACGCGAATTCGAGTTACGCGAATTTTAATTTTTGACAGTTCATATGTCAAATCAGTACAATTTTCTCCTACAATTATCAAATGAAAATTAAATTGCAATTAGTCCAAAAAATAAAATAACTAATAAAACAGAAATAACATAATTTTCTCCACGAATTGCATTAAAAAGTAATATAGTGCATAAAAGCACTAGATGTAATCATAAACTATGATTATACAAGCATATTTTGGCTGCGAAATGTGATATTCTACTTACGTGAAAATCCGAGTTACGCGTATGTCTCCGGGACGCATTATTCGCGAAAATCGGGGAAAGACTGTATTGCGAACGGAAACAAGATAGACACAAACAAACGATCATCCGAGCATATGATCACGGTGCAATAAGCAGCATCCTCTAAAAATCCAAACGCAGAATCTAAAACAATAATTGAAAGAATCGTCTTACAAGAAAGACAAGATGTAAAAATACAGTAAGTTCGAGCGAGCCCAAAATTGAGAGAATATAAGAACAATCATAAATTTGTAAAGGACACTAGCTATTTAGATCTTAAACATGATAGATCACGTGTCTTAAATACTTTCTCCTTTTTTGTATAACAGTGGAGAAGCCTGCGCGGTGGTAGCAATTTTACTAATAAGCAACGACGAAAACCAAACAAATAATACAAATATTGATTAACGTGATAGGTTAACAAAAAGACTTACAACTATTTAAAGAGTTAATAATCATTAATTTATTTTTTGCTACATCAAACTAATAAACTGAAAAAAGAAAAAGGAACTTTATAGCAAATATGATAGATTCATCAACTTTAGATTTTAATTTCTTCTGAACCTCAACCAAATCTTTAGTTGTTATTTTGGATTCAAATAGAATTAATCAAAATTACGAAAATGATCAAACAAAAAAATAACCATAACCTTTCTTTCCTCCGCTACATAATCTCTCTCCGATTTATTCTCTTTGGTTCGGACAAAACATGTTTTCTCTCCTTTGTTTTCATCTGTTGAATCCTGCTCCTGTTGTTTCGCTTCGTATAATCCTCCACTAATCCGACAGCTTGCCCCTACCGTGGGCACTGTTCCAATAAATGAAAGTGCAAATTGCATCACACTAACAATGACCCCATTTCGCTCTACTAGCATACAGCCGTAGATGCGCACCTGCACCGTACTATTGTCTTAATGCGCGTTTTCTTTCAGGAGCTCCGAAATGTTGCCCCCACTTTAATATGCATCTGGTCGCCGCTAACCACCGACGCCAAATATGGTCCAACAACACATACAACCATCGACACAAACACATATACACACTCCGGCGTGCACACAACGAAGGTGCAGAAAATCTAATTTAAATTCATAACGAATTTTCATCCCAACTACTGCCTCATCGGGAAATTTCGACTATTCTACCGCTAGTGTAGTATGCTGAGATGACTGGAAACCATTCTAGGCTACGAAATGGCAGCGGTTGTGGTAGAATGTTTGGCATGATGTTTGCAACATCTCGAAGCGCCATGCGGAATATGAACGCAAAGGTGCGCTAAGATAGGAAACAACAAGCAAGAATGAGTGAAAAAAGCCCTGCGAAATGTGGCACAGTAATGCCCCTGCAAACTAGCTAAGCGGGAAAAATACAGACAGGACAACTCAGAGACGATGTAGAACTTTGACCAGCGCAACAAGCTAGTGAACGGATTTGCATTGCTTGGGAACATGCGAACAGAGAAAGAAAACAAAAAAGCAATGCTCAACGGTTGTTTGCACACCGACCCGTACTGTAGCTCACCTTGCTGATTCAAACACCCGCTACGCGATTGCATACTGTTAGGCGCTTAGATGATGAAGAAGGAAGGCGAAAGAAATTTGTTCTGCCAAACAAACGCACAACACATTTCCGCTTCAAATTGTCTTTTCCGGCCGTGTGGTTCCGTTTGCTTGCCTCGGACTTGAAGCTTTCAGTGTTCGGTGATGGTTCTAGGTGGATCGTACGTTATGGGACGTTATGCTGCCTGTGTGCTGCTATTGTGTGGAGGAAAACAGCACTCCAAAGCAAATGAAACCCAAGTCAAGAACGGGAACGAAATCAACAAAGCGTACGAAATGAGACTACCACAATAATATAGGGTGTGTGGTATGTTTTATGGTTGTATTTTTCGGCTATCGCACTACCCTTCTTGTGAGGATGTGTTGATATCGTGTTTGATTAGCTAGCAAAGAGAAATGACATGGAAGCTTATGTAAATCGTTGTTAATTCATCGTTTATATAATTCTTTTCTGAAGGTGTTAATCGCTGTTGATTTAACGCTTATAAAATATTTTTTTGTATAAATTAATGTAAAACTACAAGATATTATGATATTTTTATACTATTACTACAAACACATATAATTTTTACTTACCATTTAATACTGTTAACCAAGACGACCTTCAAGACATTATTTTTACATTAAATCATCCCTGAGTAAAACAGGTAGTTTGTAACGCAAGGTCCTACTAAGTGCACCAAATTGCCGCATTGGTGCGGTATTATATTCTAAACTTATGTCGAATGCTGAATTCTCGGATTTAGACACAGTATTCATCCATATTTTGGTGCGTAATGAGTTAGCGTAATTCAGTGTTGTCAAAACTAAACCAATCATTGAGTGTTAGTAATTTAATTAATTTAAATATACCATTTTAGTTGAATTCATATTGGAAGCATCTGCTGGCATAAGTCAATAAAATTAAATAAAAAATCGATTTACGATTTTTTCAACTTTTATCTGTCATTTTAATTTCAAATGTTCAATATGCATTGTTTGAATTATGAACTCGTTTGATGTTTTTGTTCATTATTCATTTATTTCCATTTATTTATTTATTTGTTTATTTATTTTATTTAGATTCTAGTTCAGCTGAATTCTTAATCACGTCTTTTAATCTCTTTATTGATAACTTTAATTTATAAGCCTTTTCTGAGTTCATTATTTTATTGTTAATAATTATGTTTTACTCATTTTCCATGATATTCTATCATTGTTTCATCATCTATTGTCTATCTATCTTATTGTTTAGATGTATATGTTATTTCGCTTATTCTATATGTTCATTGAGATTATTACTTTTCCCAGGGCACATGATAACTGAGTGTACAATTTCTTAGCTTAAATTTGCAAGCCAGACCATCTTATAGGATTACGTGGTACTTGCTTATTAGTCTGGAAAGCCTGTATAGGGCAGCATGGCCACGTAGGCCGTTAAGTCATGAAGTAGATTAAGAATAATAATAATAAGACATTTGCGGTCCATGCTAGTCTATTTACTTATAAATTCCTTGTAACTTAGTTAAATTATTTTTTCTCATTTCGTCTGTAAATGTTTGCCATAAGGTGAAGTGCTCTACCACGGGCTAGTTCCACAATAATATTGGTTTATAGCGCACTTCACTTACCCCAGATATGCCTTTAATATTGCGGAGCATATTCCAATGTGCATGTCACTCCATAGTTAACAAGGCAATCGCCTTTATGAGAGGGGTATACAGAGAGTTTTGTGATCCTTTTCAATTCAAGTTCGTTAACTGTGCTACAGTGCGTTTGATTCTTACTTCAATTTTCTGGGAAATTATTGAAGCTTCACATGATTGACGGCACCTTCTTTGGTATAACCGTGTTATACTTTTAAACAACATTCTGAATGATTTTAAGTGTTAACCGTTACAGATATTAGAAAATGCAAGAAATATTAAGGCATTAAGGCCGGGATAACGGACTGGCAGACGAAGGAGCAGTTTCGGACACTTCTGAGTTTCGGAAGACCGCAAAGCGGTTGTAGCGTCAGATTAGGAAGAAATGTGTCATTTTGTACAGTCTAACCACTATACATTCCAATATGCGTTAATTTAAAATACTAATGTTTATATAGGTAACTTATACACGTCGTGAAACACAAGACATGCCACGTGGCTGCAGTATCAGCGACTTGGTTGATTTATCGGAACATCGCTCAGCGTAAGAATTGCGCGTGTCGTTGTGTAACCAATATTGCCAATTCAACAGCGCATCGTTCAGCTAACCTATTGCGCATGGCTGCAGCGCCAGTTACATCGGTGCAGAACATCGATCAACGAACCGATTGCGTAAGTGATATCAATCGCATCTATAGCCACTTCTACTGGCTAAACTGAATCAGACTCTGTACTAAAATCAGATACCACTACGCTATTTCGGACGAGTGTGGTAGAGCTTGGACGACCCCGGTCTACTCCAGACGACTTCGAACGAGTCTGGTAAGTTCTGTTTAGGCTTCGGATATTTTCGAGTGTGTAAAATTCGGTGTAGTGAAATAAATTCGTTTTCCATGATAATTATATAGCTTACAGCTAAACAGTCTTGCACAATCGACCAATGTTTCACAGTTTTTTTTTCTGGTACATATGATAAATCCACGATTACGAGTTTTGATCTGGATTACAAATAAGTGGCAATAAAAAAATGGCAGCTTTTTGATCATCCCAGACATAACATCTTAACGCCCAGATACACAAAAGATAAAGCAATAAAAATCTAAAACTAAACCATGCCGATGCTTTGTTGTACACTTTTCTGGAACAAATTACCATACGTGCACACCGTTTCAGTGGTTTGGCCGCTTGTATCGAACTACACACGGCCATTTGATCGAGACGACTCTAAGCGACACGCATGGTCCATTGATAGCAAAACTATTAGGAATGAATGAAGCATTAACACTTCATTTTCGAAATCCGCACGATTCTGGAACCACCTCACTTTAAAGCCCCATTCCGCTGCATTCCTGGCATTGCAAAACACCGTACCCCACCAGGCGTCTCCATCCCACTGTGGCCGGTTTCACAAGCAACAGGATACATCAGAAGCTGGCAAATGCTTTTCTAACGCACTCGAACGCAACATGAAAAACGTGTTCAAGCTGTCTCTCACCATCCGTACGAATGGACATCTCTCGTGTTCGCTGTATTTTCTCTCCACATTTAACGTACGTACACGTGAAGAAATACAACTGCTCTCTCGTGAACAATTCTCTCAATACCAGGTCACCATAGCTTAGATTTTCTGCACCGAGAGCGTTTCTTCCTTTTGTATATGGAACATGCAAAACAGTTAACAAACATATAAGCATTTTAAAACAGATATTTATGAAACACTTTGAGCTCTCCTTTACTCTTGTAGCTTAAAATGTGTTAGTTTATTAAACTTAATAGTAAAAATCGTATGAATAATTTAAAGCTGCCAAATTGATCAAAATAATAGGTTTCTATTTCTTCTCTTATTAAACAATAATTCAAATCAGTCGGATTTGAAATTCAAAAAAGCCATCGACAATGAAATTTTCGAAGATTTTGTAGACTTCATAATTTCTTTAACTGTTATAACTGCTAATGATCCCATAGTGCTGCTTTCATCTCAGATTTTTCCTCAATTCAAGAGTATATTTCTACTTGTTCTGTCTGCTCCTCTCGATCTCTCTCTCTCTCTTGCTCATGCATTTTTTTCTAAAGCAAAATGCTCTCCGAGCACGGCACCAGGCAGTCGACCTAGCATGCACAAGTGCGTGCACAGATACAAAACCACACGTGCGCGCACACACAGCGTTCCAGGGGGTTCCGTGGGAGGCCGCCGAGCCAACGCAGGGCCAAAAGCGCGCCCGATCGGCTTTGGCTCAGTGCCGTCGGAAACTGTGGCGCGTACGGACCGCGCGTCCGATTCGGTTATCGCGTGCTCGACCACATTCTGCAAAACTGCAGGACTGCAGCTTTGCTTTGCGCATCATCCCAGACAGGTCGCCTCCTTGTGTCATTCTGGTGGCGGAAGGTAAACGGGTTCGAAGGGAGCGGTGGGAAACGGCGGTTGGGACGGCGACCGGGACACCCTGAATACCCTCGGGCGGGTGACGAAGAAGTAGGGCCGCATAAGGTGAAACAAGGTGTATATATAAGAGTGTGTGTGTGTGTGGGTACGTTTGTTTGTGCGTGTATGTGCGTTGGTGATGTTGGAGAGGGGAAACATGGTCAGTGTCTGGAAATGTGTGGTTTGCAGCGTGCCATTGGATAAGTGTGTGCTGCTTTTTGTGGCCAACAGGAGCACTTGCAAGCTGCAGTAGATACTGTACGTGGGACATTGCATGTGGCCTAAGGTGCCCTGTTCAACTAATGAGAAGCACCTGTACCTGTACCTGTGTATGTGCGATTGTGCGTGGTTTTGTGCAGGTGTGTATGTGTGTGTGAGCTTACGCCTGGTTGGTTAGTCAGTGGAAGTCAGTGAGGTTTAATGGATATAGCTTTTTAAATTACCCAGTTCATCTCGAATCGCTTGAACCATAAAGGCAACATCCAGTAAAGCAGACATTTGTTCATGCAATCTCAATCCGTTCACATGGCGAGGCATATTTTCTAGAAAAACTGAAACATTTTTCTTCACACATTCGATTGAAGCTGCTAGAAGCATGAAATATCCATTCTGGATAAGATCCATCTTCAAACTTTCAGTTGCGATACATACTCTTTCTTCTGCAATAGGTTGAAAGGAAATCTATTCTATCCATGGGCCATCGGAATCACAACGAACGTCTTGGTTGTGAGTGATTTTGGAGGAGAGAGAAAGGAGCTTGAGTTTCATGTTCCCAAAGTTAGAAAAATTTGAATTACTGATGGATATACAGCTTGTACAGTAGACTGACTCCACATAGCACCGTAGGCTTGCACTGGAGCACAATACAATAGTTTGCCTCCAAAGCCAAAGACTTTCCTTACGCCATGTGCGTGTGTTTGTGCGTGCAGGAAGAGGACGGTACCATTAAAGCAAAGAAACGAGTAGAAAAAAGCAAAAAAAAACAGAAGTCACGGCTAACGGGAAAGAGATAGGAGGAAACTTAAGCAGGAATGGAAAAGAAGAAAAGGAAAGAAAAAGAGAGAGACATTCAGATAGCTAGCGAAAAAGAGAGAAAAAGAGAGATAGATAACAAAAGAGAGAGAGAGAGAGAGAGAGAGAGAGAGTGAAAAGAAGCACATGCGTATGATCTCGGAGAAAAACCGGATGCGCTCGGGGAGAAACGAAAAGGTCACGGGAAATGACTAGAAGCGCGTGGGAGGCTGTAAAATCGAGCCCGTCGAATGATTATTGATATTAATTAGCATATGAGATTTGAATCAGTGCGTGCGGAGCACTAATAAGGTGACAGTTCTTCTCTCCATTGTTCCCCAGATTGCCATAGGCAAGATTTCCCTGTTCGATTAGGGTGTCGGAATTTCTTGCGAAACGACAATTAGATTTTTTTCTGCTTTTACTGTAAAAAACAGGGAAAAACAAAAACAATAAAACTGCAGGAAGATGGTAATGATTGGTTCTTTTCATTCAATATAACTAACGGTGTGCCTTTCGGTAAACAAAAAGGGGCAACCGTGCTGAGGTGAAACACTTGAGGAAATATTAATTAGAATCCATTTGTGTCAAAACTTTCCCTTCTTGAGTTGAACCACTCGTATTTATTGAGATGTTTGCAGCTGTAGTAGCAAGTAATCAGCAAGCTCTTCAAACAGAAATCATTCAGCAAGAAAAAATTAGCTTTAAGGTGCGTGGAACGGATCGAACAGAAAGATCGAAATGTCGTAGCAATTTTGAGCCCGATGCTTGATATGAAATATAACAGCCAGGTGCAAAATTCATCGAATTTTATGTTTGCGCTCACGCTCACGTTAAAATCAGTCTTGAAGGCTGTGAGGCTGCTTTTCTCTGAAATGAAAAAAAATACTTTACACAACGTCAGAAGGCTCCTTTACAACACATAACCTAGATTCCCTTTGCATAAGTTACCAGTAGCACATGGTCTAGGGAAAAACCTTTTTTTGCATTTCTGATTCATATTCACACAGCTTCCAACGGAAATGTAGAATCAAACGCAGTCTGGTTATGTATTTGCCTCGAAACCGGATGTAGCTGTAGTGCGAGCTCGTGCTCAGCCGTACCGGAAAAGCTTACGCGAAGAACGGAACAGCAGCGTGCCGACAGAAAACTCGTCCCGAGGTATGAACACTTTGCTGTGCGAACAAATCGCCAAACACATGTGTATGGGTGCGTGTACGGGACATTCCAAGGTGGCATGATAGCTTTTGTTTTACTAGTTGGGAGATTCATAAGCAGAAGCACAAAAAGGTACAACAAGACTTATACATCATGCTTGTACTCCCGCTGCTAGAAGTAGATAGAGCAATCCGATAGGAGTCCACTGGGAGATGGATCCATCCGCACCAGCCCACAAAGAATATACAAACAGCAAGAAAAAAAAAAACAATAATACCCTGAGGCGAAGAGAGTTGATGATGAGCTCAACCATCCGTCGTTCCTTTTTTCGGTGTATGTTCTATCGCGTCAAGCGTTTGCCTCTCGCTTCCCATGCCTTCACTAGCATTACGTTCGCTCCAGTGCAGACTCTCGCCGACTGACGCAACAGGATTCTACTTTGTTGCGATAATACACGGCAAATACGTGAGTAAAACTTTACCGTGCAAAGCTGTCCACAGAGCGGACTAGTGAGCGGAAGGCCCAGTCTGGTGTGTCAGGGTGGGATATAACCTACCCAAAAATGGGCTAACATCGTCGGTGAAGCTTTCAGCCGTGTGTAGTGTCTTGTCGATTAGAGCGGAGAGCAAGAAAAGGAGAGCGAAAGTATTGGGAAGGATTGAGAGCGTCGAGTGAACAGGACACATCGGCCCCAGGAATGGTAGATTGTGACTGTGAGGGAAAACATGCGGATTACTGCTGTGTATGTGTATACTCGGCTGTGTGAGCTTCCATCATTTGGTGTAAAAGTTTTCTGTCACGCTGATAACATGCACAGGAACAAGAACAATCCTTTTCCTCTGAAACAACTGATAACATGCTTCGTAGGGCAGGATCGCAAAACGTAACGAAAAACCGAGAAAGATTGGAGTGTGAGGCAACCGAATCGATACTAAAATCGATCTGAAGTGGTCTCAACCCTTAACCATTTCAGAAGTGAAATAAAAATCCTGTTTTTTATGTTTTTCAAACCATCTGAAGCTGATAGAATACAACGAAAGAAAACAATTTCAGTTTTCTTTAGGCTTAATCCCATATTCTATCTAACATTTTAATTGCTTCAATAGACTTAGGCAAATCATTTTGTGTGGATGCTTAATTACAAAAAGTCCATTAGAAAGAAAAACATACTTTCTCTTTACCTCTTATGTGTTTCGATACAAAGCACACAGTTTTACGGTATTGAAAGACTTGAAGAGATTGATTGCTCGCAGCACACTGTAGTCCAATCGATCTGGACCGAAGCACACTTAGTAATGCAACACACAGCGCTTCATTTGCATCTATTAAGACTAGGGCAAATCTCCAAACGTCATTCTCCCACAACGATAATTCTCATAAGCTTAGGCAACGACTGCCGTTAGTAGAATAATTTAGTTGCTATCGATTTGATGAACATTGTGTTGAGTAAGACCACTTCACCCCTCACTTCGCTAGAATTACTGTAGTGGGGTAAATAATCCATCGATAGCCATATCTTAGGTTGCTGCTGATGTTTTGAATATTTATGTTATGCATAAACACAGGGATAGGCTATTCAGAAGAGACATACCCTTGAGAGAGTTCTCTGTACAATCTGTTTAATGCGAGCAAAAGGGAACTGAGCTTTCAAAGCAAAATAAAAAACGAAAACAAACCTGAGTGGAATTTATTCAAAGTGTTTGACATACATACATTGAGATAAGGATTGTTATATACAAACTGAACTATTTATATATTGTTCGTAAAATACATTTAACGTCTCCTGATGTGTTAACAGTAATGTAAAATTTACTATAACATGTATAATGGAACTACCACCACACACATCAGCATACAATCAGTTAATTAAACCTTGCTCTTAAAACTCTTAACAATCCAATAACAATAGCCAGCTAATGGCAATAAAATAAAACCAAACTTAAAAATCAATCGTCACGAACTCATGGAATTGTCGACACTCCAGAAAGACTGAAAACAATTTCCAATCACTGTCCCGCCAACCCTTCCCGTGATCGCAAAGTGCACAGCAACCGAGCAAAATCGTAATAATGAACAGCTGAATGGCAAAAAGTGGAACGCTCTGCAACGTGCTAGTGACAATCAATGCATTGATAGGAAGCAAAATGGTACACGCCAACAGAAACGCTGTCGTGACATCGGGAAACGGAATACGGTCCTATCGATGTGGAATGAACGGTGGCAAAGCAGAAGATGTGTTCATAATAGTGCGTGAGTGTTCGACGCTTCGATCTTGCCGCTAGCTAGAACGGGTCTTGCTGTCTTCATTGCCAGAGGAAGCGGTAAGGGTCGGGAGCGACAATAGATGTGTTGTAAACGTGAAGATGATAGTAGGTCCATTTATCACCGTTGATATTCTGCTGACAGAGCACGATGCACGAGGCTGTTAGCAGTGTTGGATAAACAGAAGAGGTATAGAAGTATGCACGAGATTGTTAGTGGTGTAGGATAACCAGAAGTGGCATAGTGGTATATTGCACAGATGATTTTGTGCGTCTGTGTGTCTGTGTATCTCGTGACTAAAACATAGCTACAATATGTATATAATGTCCATTTATAGCTTCAAAGGTTATAGATAATACGTCCTGTTCTCTTAACAATATGTAAATTAATTTAGGTGAAACACTGTGAAGGCGAAGGTTTAATATTTTTATATAATACTATTTTATTAGCCACCGAGAATACGTAAATAGTTCTTGCATAAATCAATACCAAACTTTAAGGATATCCAGAAGGGTTATGGTTTATCTCTCGTATCTACTAATTGATTTTGTTATATTTATTATACGCTGGAACTGTTATAAAGGTACTATTCGTGTTCCAAAACACACCAATAGCAAATGCAATCATCTTTCAAAATGATAAATTTACTTTGAGCAATTTCCCTTTTCGCCCGTTCGGACCTTTTCGGACCGTTCTTCCTGAATAAAAAAACAACTTTGTTCAAAAAAACTATACTGTATTCTATAAAGCATCGCTAATTTTAAATTCGACAAGGATGGATGCTATCTTCCTATTTGTAATTTAATGTTCCAATCTACATTTAATTTAAATTGCAAATATTTTAATTGTGTTATCAGAAAGCACGTTCTGATAAAAATAAAAAAAATCAGAAGTCACATTGATTACAAATTAATTTTGTTTAGATTTAAATCGCACGCCAATCGTACATTCATAACTTGACAATTGATATGATATAAATTGACAATAGTTATAGATGTAATAATTCTGTTTAACTAACGACGATGTGTTTTGTAAACGATATGTAATCGTGTTAAATGATAGTACAAAATACCCGCACTATTTTACCGATATTACCATCGTAAACGTGTAAATGCTTCAAATCCATGTTAGTATTCTTTCAAATCAAATATTTTCCAAGTCCCAGAGCTATCACCGATCCGTTTTGATTTGAAATAACAAGCAACGAAGAAGCATTTCGCCCAAAGATATTTCGTCACCAGCTCTATCAACCATAAACTACCATCTATCATGGCCATTGTGGTACGATTGCACTGTCCTATTCGACAGGGTCACACAATGGAAGATTCTCACACATTTGTCCATCTACTAGGTAGGTGCTGTCGAAAATTGCAAGCTTCTTTTACATACCAATACCATCCATTCGAACAGCAAACAAGAAAACGCCTCTAAGGCACTATTTTCGATCGTTGGTTTTGGCCCAGCATCTATTCTACTGTAAAAACTGTGTGTGTGTGAGAGAGAGAGAGAGGGAGAGAGAGGGAGAGAGAGAGAGAGAGAGAGAGAGAGAGAGAAATAGAGAGCGAGGTAAAAAAAGATAAAAAGAGAAAGCGGCTGAAAAAATAGAAACATCTAGTCCCCAGAACCGAACATGATAAATACAACGGTTTGCACGGTTATAAAAAAAGGACGAAAAAACGGGACTTGTGAAATGCTAGTACGGTACCAAACTTCCGTGAAAAGCGGAAACACATTTGCAGAAAATCGAATTCGTCTCTGGAACGGAATTCCTTTACCCATGTTTGCGTGTGACAATGTGTACCGGTGAGTGGCAGTGCTTGTTCCGGTGATTTATTTTTATTTAAACAGCAATCACTTCCGCCCGATTTGGTGCGGTATTTTGTTGCATATTATTTGCGAGTGATGTTTTCTACTTCTACGTTTTAGTTCTTTTTCTGCAGTGCGTGAAAAACTCATCGCTATGTGATGTACACAGTGCGGCGTCGAGTGCTAGCGATGATCATTCTGCTAAAGTGCAATGTGATGGCCATCGATAATAAGCCAATTGTGGAATGTCTTTGCGAATGTGCTGGTGTGTTGCCAGTGGAAAGCATTTGAATGTATGAATGTAGGTGTTTGGGAGTACTGGAACATGCCAATTTAATGTAGGTAGCTGTTTGGCACATCGTACAGCACGCTTCACAGCTTCGAAAGAGCTGCACATTGTGAAACTTGTGAATTGGATATCTTGATAACTGCTGGAATTGGACAAAATTGCTATAGTTGTAACATCATTTCGAAGAAGCAATTGAGCAGAAGGTAAGCTTATTGTGTAGTCACTACTTTTTCATAATATTAATAAAAACATTATTTAAACTGAGGTGAACCTTCACATTATTTTCATAGCATTATTATTCATTTTATATTTATTTACTCATCCATCAAATCAATGACAAGTCAGATCTCGCATTCCGAAATTGATTAACCAAAACATCACACAACTCAACACACAGAAAAAAAACAATATAGAGCGAAACAGAGTAAACTTTCCAGACCTTGAGCAGATAAACAATGCTAAAAGTAATTTTATAGTCCCACATTTTTATTCCTCCCTGTCCCATTTACTATCGATGGCGAGGGCACGAACTGCACACCACGCCGAACAGGGATGGTAATCGCAATCTGCAACTGCCCATAAATAATCATGGATTTACGAGGTTCCATTAGCTGCGACAGAACGAAAGTAAATCATTCTTCAGCGAGGGATTTTTACTGCCCGTTAGTTGGTCGAAACAATGCAAACAGTATTGATTTCGGTACCGGTACGCGGTTGTTCTGGGATGGGAGCAAGCTTTTCTTCGATGTTTGTTTAGCTTTATTTCACTATTATCGTTCTCGGCATTCGATGCGATAATTGTTTGATTAATTTCTCAACTCCTGCTGGGGGGTTTGCCGATGGTTAACTGGGGATATTATACGGACGTTTATGTTGGCGGCAACTGACCTATTTTTATATGAGTTTCATTGGTAAACGACTACTTTAATGTGAGGTAAATGTTCTCGAAGAGTTTAAAGCATTTTTTAGATAAAACAATACAAATTGTAAGTCTTTTTCGACAGTTTTTCGCAACAATCTTTTCAATTCTCCTGAGTAATTCTCCTGTCAGTAATTTAGGCAAACTATTAACTTGAATAATTTAATTCATTTCTTGTTTATAAATTGCACACCAAAAGAAAAAAAATCACAATGTTTATCATTTGTCATCGGCGGTGTATACAAAAAACCTATCTCTGCACTTTATTACAGTTTATTAAAACATTTACCCTAATTCGCCGCCTTCGTCGTACATACTCTCTCATATTAAATTATACTCTTCCTTCGTCACTTCCTACTGCGCCCCCATCGGAGCGTCCAAAGAGCTGCGGTAATAATTCAATTTCGCTTGGATGGTCTATAACAATAAACAGATTTAAAATCGAGTTTCGAGTTTATCTCCCACTCCCGCCGAGGTGGCGAAAATTGCTAACCAGCACTAGCTCAGCACACTCAGCTTTTGCACCTTCGGCACCTCGCGTCGTTTTGCCCGATACCCCCTTCCTACCCCTGGTCTGGCTAGTGGTGAACCTGCACCCCAACAACCACAAGATCACACGCCAGCAAATTCACTTACAGCGCAACTCGATGTAAGAGCAGCATCAGCAAACTCCTAGCCGGGACGAAACTGTAAAGAAGCAAAACATTTCGCACAAGACGCTCCATTTCCACACGAAACGGTGGGTTCGATGCGAGCCAATGTGCCGCTGACATGACGCTCATGAAATAGCATAAACGACCATAAAAAAGACAATGCTCCCTGAAGCATTAAAAAGGGCACAAGCCCTTGAAAGGTTTTTTTTATTCTTCTCGCTTCTCGCTTGCCTACTTTTTACGTCATCGGGCACAGGAACATTTTCTAGCGCGTAACATTCAACACGTTAGTAAATCCCATTTTAGTTTAGCCTTACTAGCTTTTAAACTTTATGATGCTAGGACTTCTTGTGGGAGATATTTTTTCCCACGAAGCATTGTATTAGAACGTGAAAACATCGACGTACATTAAACAAAAATACGTTATATGTATGTGCAAAAAGGGTTTTTCAAGTTTCAAAAGTTTCTTAACAAATTTCTATGAAATGGCATGAAGAAATAATTGTTTATTTTTTTCGCTGTTCTATTGTTGTTCAAATTTCGTGCACCGCGAACATAAATATTTCCAGCCCATCAAATGAATTTTACATAAACGGGCATTTTACATAAACGTCACAATTGAAAATAAAGGTCTCCGTTACTATGCGTTTTTGCTCCAAATGCTCCTGCCACAATCAAGCATAAGTTTCCACAAAGAAATGAAAAGATGACAAGTTTTCCCTTTCAACCGAAGCTTTAACTATTTTTGTCTGCCGCTTACCCTACCCTTTTCCACTTGCAACGCAAGCTGTTATCATCATTCGGCCTAAAATAATGACTCGTTTTTGTCGTTATTCAACTTTCTCGCTTTCTTCATCAAAAATTGCGCCGCTCCTGGCATTACCGAAAGCACCGACCAACTCATATCATCTATCAACCGGGACGTATATTTTGTCCTCATTCCGTCCATCGGCATCCAGCTGCCGAACCACATACAGTAGACCAGCGCTAAGCAGCACTTGAACGAAGTGCGCTGGAAAATAAAACTGCTAAAAATGCTTCAAACATAACAGATGGGAGAAAACTAAAGAATGAACGGATATCATCTCTAATTGAATGGAAAAGCCTCCGGAGAACATTACTGGCGCTGCCCGGCACGACCAGCCCTTGCTTTGCACCATTCTCATTTGCATAACTTCCACTTTCATCCCTTAGGATGGTTATTTGCATCGCATTGGATGGATTGAAATTGTTGTTCTTTTATGTAATCATTTCCCCCCCTATACCTCCTTTCAACCGCACTGTGGCGAAGGTTGCGATACGGAGATTGTTTCTGTAATGGACCAACTTGGGTGATGTTTACATCGAAACATTGTAACAGACAAGTGCTCATTGTTTTTCCACTATTATTTTTGTATGGGTGTGGGTTTGCGTTTGGAAAAATAGTCTTAACCCCGCTTGAAGTAACACGCAAGAAAAGTTATGTAAAGTTCACATACTATGCCTCTTTTTGAGCATTAATGGATTTTTTTTTTTGAAGATGTCAAATAATACTCCTCAAAAGTAATATCACATTGAAATATTGCAAGCTAATTATATTCAATTCAATCTTACGATCAATGACACTATTTAAAGATAACAGGGACAACATTTAAAAAACGAATGGTTAGCTGTTAATCTAACGTTTCCCAGACGTAATCCCGAATGTCTTTTTTCGCTAAGCACAGTAATTAACATACGTATAATATTTAGTAACACAAACAACATGGCGAAACAGCTTCAATCTTGTGTTTGTGAAAGCATTCGTTTCAGCTCAGAAATTCTTTCATCAGCCGTGATTCCAAATGCTGAACATTCCGAAGCACGTTTAAACCTTCAGACCATTTAATTACGGCCCTCGAGAGAACACTTTTTTGCCACTGCCGAAGCACCGGTGGAAAATGCAAAACGAATGCATTGGACTAGTTACCAAATAGTCCCGTATGCTGTGTGCGGTACTATCCGCTGTAAAGCGACCACGATCCAAAATGCCCGCCCATTATGTAGGCTTTTTGCTGTAACGGAATGAGCCGCTGCCAATTTGGGACGGGCTCAATAAAGGCGTCCCATAAAGGCCGATCTCGTGAAATGAGAAAACTTAACAAAAGCTTTCACTGCGATGGTAGCGTCCTTCACGCGCTGAGAATACGTGTGCAGTAGCGATGGCCACGAAATGTGCAAAACCCATAGCAAACATGGAAGCAATGGCCCCAGAAAGGCTGGGCCAGAATGAATCAGTTCTGTTTTAGCTTGGGAAATACAGCCCGCCACTTTTTTTTTTCTCCCTCTCTCTCTCTCTCTCTCTCTATACTCCCATATGAGGCTCTTCGGGTGAGTGTGCCTTTATTGGGCCGATTACAAACCGTAGGCAGAACAAACGGCACCGGCTCGTACCATGGCCACGGATAGTTGGGTACATCAAAAGCACAGTGCAGTGCCGTTGTACGTTGAACACCCTCTCTTGGGGAACAAAAGGCAGCAGTGGGAATGATAAATTAACACCATTAAAAATGCCATTTTATGCTTAATGCATAGGTAATGAGCTGGAGATGCTGGAGGTGCTCCAGTGGGTAACAGTGTTGTCTTTTTTTTACTTGTGTTTCTATATAACAATCGTACATCCTGGTAGATACGGCTTCTTTACTGATCTTTACCCTCTATTACACAATTTTCTACTTAAAACTTATTCTAGCACATGTCTTAACTGTGCAATAGCACAGGTCCAAGCGTAATACTCTTTAAGATGCTTGCACCGACGTACTTGTAAAGAATATATTATTTTCTCTTTAAAACAGTTGCTACTCTTAATGGTATTGATTTGATAAATGTAATCAATAGGCAAATTAGAGATAGGCACTCAACAAAACTATTCTAAACGTGTGAAAGTAAACTCACATTGCTTTTAAATATTTGTTTTTGACCATAGGTAATAATAAGTTACTAAGTTTAATATTAGTTTTGTTACGTGACACTTTTCCGATTGCCATACTCCTTTATTTTTGGTATTTCTACGTTAGAAAAGACAATCTAGGCGTGAACGTATCGTTGTCTGGGCTAATGCATGTGCGATTATTAATATGATTCCCTCTATCGTTATCGAAGTACTTTCTTTATTTTGGATGTACCTTTAAAAATCGTATGACTTAACAACATGCTCGTCATGGGTTCAAGCCTCATATGGACCGTCCCTCCGGCGCAACGACTGATTATCCGCTACTGAATAAGTCTCGAAAGCTTGTATTGATCGGTATGTCTGCGTAGGACGTTACATGTGGCGATAGAAAAACATATGGCGATTAATTAATGTTTATGTTTTAATCTTCATTAATTATCAACAAATAGCACACATCTTCGATTTGTTTAGACATCTTATTTATTATTTGATGAATGGTTTCTAATTGGGGTATAAGTCCGAAACGTTTTGTCAACAATACGATTTTGTATGACACCTAAACAGATATCAATAGGTGCCATCATATGATATGATTCTTTAACGGAAAATCATTTACCCCATATTACCCAAAGGCTAAGCTTTTTTTTGACGTTGGAAGGGGAAAGTTTTGTCATCAAACAATCGTTCCATGGAGAGCTACGTAATAGTTGAATGTTTTTTAGTTGGACGGCTCGATAGTTGCCTGACAGTTCAATTAAAAGCATGCGTTTGTCCGGCATGGATAAATCGGCTTTTGAAATTTGTATTTTTTGGATGAATTTTGTTTTGTATGGAGAATCGCGCCAACTAAATAATACAAATTGAATAGCTGACAGGGAATTAATACTCAACCAGTGAATTCAGACAGTATGTTGATAAAATTGGCCATTTTTAAAATTTATAAAAGAATCGTGGCGTGGAAACACAATAAGGTTGGCAAATCTTTTTTGATGGAGGAAGGGGAAAGATTGGACAGAATCGCCGTGGCTGTCATGGAGCTATAAAACAAAGTTTCACAAAGTTTTCTGTGTCATTTTTATTCATGACATTCGCCGTCTACCAAACAATTCAACTATCGAGTGCAAATCCACTAGTCAGCACGCAATCACGTCATCGCAATCAGTGAGGCTATAATCTATTTTGGTATTTAAACTTTATTTTGGGATCACAGCACATGAGAGAATATTCGTCTAAAGTTTTTAGTGATTTCCATACGGTAAAAACATGTGTTTAGGTAAAAAAAACGTTCAAAAAATTGCAAATTTTTGAACCCACAAAAGATTCGTGTCATGAGCACGCTCTTCAATGTATTAAAAATGCACGGTAGTAGCAATATCGGTACAACGACAGTGAGTAACATAATGAATACTACTTTTAAAAAAGTTATCAGTTTCTTGGTTACATAGTTTTCTCGTTTTGAAGACTTCGACCACAACTCAAATTTTCACATACAACATACCCTGTATTCCACAAGTAGTTCTCTAAGTATTATAGTTCCTTCTGAACTCGATCGTGCATTCCAATTATTACAAAAATTAATAAACAGCTTAATAAACTTAAAAATAATATTTTGTCACAAGATACGTTCACACAGCTCTTATTCTGCTCGTATCTCTCAAACACACGGTTTTACAGCGGTAGAGAAAGACGAACAGCTTTTGACAAATCTGTTTTCGAGCAATTCAAGCTACCGTTCTAACGGATGCATAGTTCGAATCGTTGTTTGCAATCTTTTAACAGGTTGATCCTAAGGCTAAAGGGTATATTAAGCATTTCTTACAACAAAACCCACGTTACTACTATTATTTTTTTACATTACAATATTAATATCGGACGAAGATTTGCGGTGTATGAACACAAAAAGTTGGCGAATCTTTTGCTGGAATTTGTTTCTGGTAAAAGGGAAAAGCTTCACAAGCAAAGATATGGACTGTGAACGTAAAAATTAAAAAAAGATCGATTTTGAAGTTCTAATAATACAAATAGGCCGGTATCGTGGTGCAGTCGTCAACTTGTACGTCTTAACAACATGCCCGTCATGGGTTCAAGCCTAGAATGAACCCATACCTAGGGCTGACTATCCTGCTATGGATAAAGCAATAAGCAACTGAAAGCCAAGTCCACTAGTGGTATAAGCAGGCCTTGACCGACAGCGGTTATTGTGCCATAGAAGAAGAAGAATGATACTAAAAATATATTTATATTCGTCTTAGCTATCAAATACGAACTATATTTAAAAAAAATAATGTCACTCCCTGCCATGTTATAGAAAATTTTTATATCATACGAGAAAAATATTAACCACATGTTATTTACTGAGTGTACCTCACTGCTTCTAATTGTCTTTACACATACTACCACTTTGTTGCCGATGTGCGTGTCACTCATTTCGAACGACATTATGCATCACACTTTCGAAGACTCAGTAGCTCTGGCAAATATTTTTGAAGAAGCGCCACTTACAAACCAACAATATTTAAGAGTGAACAATGAAGAGTGATAAATTCAAGTGGTCCCCAAAATACACGGTTAATGGGGACCGAATACAGCCGTTAAATACCACGTATCTCGAATTTCCACGTAACTCGAATCTCATGATTTCCAGCTAAAATGTCTAAAAAACTTTTGGAAACAGATTTTAATATTTGATCAAAATGGAAATGATTTGGCACTTTACAATTGATGCGTCAAATCAGTACAGTATGCAGTTTGAATTTGCAGTTTGAAAATTTAGAAAACCGGAAATATCTCCGAATCCACGTATAAGAGGTACCGTGTATCTCTTGAGCTACCTGTAGTCATTTTCTATGAAGCATCATTCAGTTCGTTGTTTTTTTAAGTATGTAAAGTTTAGCATGTGTTCAATGGCTAACATGCTTGCTAAAACACGTAATGTTACAAAATAGCTATATAAGTTACAGTGATATATACTGAAATCATTTCATTGGTCATGATAATTAACAAGAAACTAAAATGCTCCTGGCATCTTGAACTGCGTTAATTTTTTTTGTGATAAATTCTACAGGAATATATACTACGATGTAATAATTAACAACAACAGATAATAACAGACTAATAGAAAACAAAACACTATTCTTGTTGCTGCTTACTTTATTGGTTTTAAATTTATCATGGCGTTTATTTATAATGTTAACTAAAATGGGTTAATGGCAATGGCTATATAATCGTTTGTATGTATGTGTGTGGGTGTGTCCATGGGTGTGGGTACCCAATATTCTGTCCACACCTAAATGAATCACTACCAAATGTGTGACCAGCTGCAGGGAAATGAATGAGATGCGGTTTGCTATGCGGTTTTTCTTCATTGCCCATGGGTGAAATCGAACCGCGTGCTAGACTCGTAGTGCAAACGCTGCATTGCAATCAGACCCAGAATGGGAATTTAATTACTTTGAAATGGAAATGGCGGCAAATACCACAGCGCCCTTCAGCTATGGTAACGTTGCCTTTGGCTCCTTTTGGTCCTGGCAGCTGCGTACATTTGCAGACTCGACCATATCGTCCACCAGATCCACCGGAAGTCCGGAAAGTTTGAACTGCAGGCGTGCATGTAAGTGGTTTTCCAAAATTCCAAAATGAAAAGAAATAAAAGAGAGCATGAAAAAGAGAGAAAGTGAGAGATAGAGTGAGTGAGAGAAAAGAAAGAACATAATGATTAAGTTGAAATGAAGTGCTGTTGAAAGTTTAAGTGCCCATAAAGTGGCAGTTTTGGGATACGGACGGGAAGAAGAGCTTTATGCTAAAGAGCAGAAAGCCAGAAACAAGGGATCTTTCGCGGTCAGATATACTTTTCTCCCGTTCGATGGTACCGGCTGATGAGTGTGGGAGAGTTTGGCTGTGATTTTAAGCGCATAAAAATATTGTGGCTACGATCAATTGATTTCTTCGCCGAGCTATCCGCTGGTGTTGGTGAGGTTGGGTTGCCATGTTTACGAGCAGTTAAAGCGGTGTTATTCATCATTGAAAGGGTTGTTGAAGGTTGTTTTGATAGTCGGTTTAAAAGCAAAAACGAAAGAGGGTCATCGAAAGTGAAAAGACCAGACAGTGCTATGAAACACTCTTTTCGAATAAATAAATATCAAGTTTGTTAGGGCGTGAATAAGCTTTTTGATGTTGCATTTTTACAATGGTTGTGCTTTAGTTATTCCGGTTATACAGGTGGTTCTTATGGTGGTAAAATATATATGCATGAGCAGTGTTCATTTCGAACGTAGAGGTACATTGAAATTGCACACTGCTGTAATTGTTTATACTTTTTCTTGTTTGTAAAACACATGACATAATTCAAATAAAAGCATTCTATTAGCATTACGGATACACGGTCATGCCAAATTACTTGTACATACGCACAGAAAACTGCGACCTTTAAAAAGGCTAGCGTATTCACGACCCTGATCTGATCGGTTGGAAAAGTATTATAGAGTCTAATAACACTTCTGTTGTGCCACAATGAACCTATGGCAATATTCACATAATTACAGAACCGGTTGAAGATTTGTATTGCACTATACTCACCTCTTTGACGCACCCATCCAGCCCCTGTTTCACATCCTTGTGTCGGTTTATGAAACCCTGCCAACGTACTCCACCGAGGAACACAATCAGCTGCCGGTCGGTAGGGAACACCGTCCCGAGCACGCTCCGCGCTACCTCCAGCTCATCGTCCACCTGCAGATAGACGTAGCCGTCCCGGTATCCGGCTTGCAATCGATACCATCTGCCCGTCGTCAGCTTGACGCTGGACTCGAGATAGATCGTATGCAGATGTGCATCGGTCGTAAATCGCAACTCGAGCCGTCCTGCTTTCGCCACTATCGTAATAAATTTGCCAAAACCCCGCCGGTGCTCGGCGGCGTGAAGTACGATGCCATCGTTCGTGCTGCGAAGCTGAAACTGCAAATCTACTGTCAGTGCCACCAGCAGAAAACTCCTACAATGGGATAGATTTTATGTTGATGAAAAATGAGAAAGAGCAAAAAAAATATCGCCACCATTATTTGTTGATAAACTGTTGCATAACGCACACGATCATTCCACTAGTCTTACCGATAAGAAGCGTAACTATTGTGCTGGAACCGCAGTCCCTGGGTGTGCGCTACTGCGTCCAAATCACAGTCGCCCTCGGGCCTCAAAACATCCGAACCGTCACATCGTCCCTCGCTACAGACGTAATTTATGCAGGATTTCTGTTCCTGTGCCCCAGGACACAGATCCGCGGTGCATTCTTCGGCACTGCACGTGCTGCACTGCCCTACATTGACCCGCTCGATAAAGTCCCGCTCGAGGTGTAGCACCCTATCGTTTATCATCAATCGGCTCACACACCCACTGAATCCAACCGTTCGTAGTTCGGGTACGCTGGCGATGAAGAAACGATCGGAACGATGCTGCAATAGATGTCCCTCGAATCCCAGCAGATATTGGCCATCCAGTGCCATCAGTCCCTTGCCATCGTAGCTGCTTACCAACACCGTATGCCACCGGGTAGGATGTAGGTTCAGCTTGACGCTTCGGAAAACCTTTTCCAACTGACCAGGCGGAACAACTCGCAGCGTTAGCCGGCTCCGTTCGAGCAGCAATGAGAAGCTCCAGCTCTCCACGCCAGCTATTGGAGGCTTGTGGAACAGTAGCCCATCCGAGTCGTTCGTTCGAAAGGTCATCTCGAAGCTGAACTGGGTGGACCTCCGGTTGTCCACGACCGCGTCATAAACGGCGTACGATACATTCGCGTCCTGTTGGAAGTGGATCGGAACTCGCGTCACGGTAAGCTGCAGTCCCGTTTCATGCATTACACCGTTGTCGCCCGTCACCTGACACCAATATTCGCCGGCATGCTGATAGCGCACATCACGATAAACGAGCGTTTCCTGGAACGGGGAACAATAGGGAAGCATAGTAAACACTTCAGCTGTCTGACATCCATTCTGCACCAACCCTTGCCTACATTCTCAATCAAAAATGTCCGTTCTCCGTTCTCCACCCTGTACCACCGGATCGTCTTGTGCGCCAGTCTAGCCGATCTTTTGCAGGAGAGTGTCACACTTTGTCCACAGCGCACGGTACGCACGCTTTGTTTTGTTCGTCCATTCCCAGCCATCCGTGAAGCTACGGCAAACTGTTCGCCTTCCAATTCCATCCGAAGCGAATAAATGTCATCCTCCTCATAGTCATCCTCGCCTAGATTGGAATCTAAAACAAACAATAATGACAACATAGGACACCATACCGAGGCAAGTGGGCAGTATCCTTCTCACCCCATCTGTTGGAAACGAGAGGTGCAGCAGTGGTAGTGGTTGCTTGAAGCAGCTCCTGCCGTGCCGCATCCACCTCAGTGCCAATCCATTTGGCGTAGTACGGCACGTTCATAAACACAACGTAGCTAAACGAGTCGCAGTAGTTTGTACCTTCACGGATGCCCGAAAACGAAACCACTCCCCGGAGAAACCACCGATTCTCGCGGAAGATGTACATTCCACCACCACTGTCACCGTTGCATGGGCTTGTACCTGTAGGGTGAGCAACAAACAAAAAGGCAAACGGACACTCTTTTACTGTCTCTTGGGCCGAGCAGAACCACAGGCAGTTTCCGCTAGATTAGATGAAGTGAAAATGGCAAGTGGCAAGTTGGTATTTATGTCAAGGTCGTGGTGGATTATATGAATCCCGAGATTAGCACTACATTGCCGACGTAAGAAATTGAAATGCAAACGTTACCAGTTATCAATGGGCTTTAGTTTGTGTGAGTGGAAGGTGATGAAAAGTATGAAGGAGAAGTTTATTGCCAAAAAGGCTATTTGAGCATATAAAATCAAGCTTCTATGACATCCCGTCGTTTTAAATTGCTTTAAGAAATGAGTTGATCAGAATAAGATTTTTATAAGTAAATTTGTGTCCTGTCCCTTTTTTCATATTTAGCGTAGCCGTATTCGGTATAGACTTGCCTTAAAAACAATTCACTTAAGTATCAGTGATATGATTGTTAATCAAGTCCTTGCGGGACTTGAACTCATGATGGGCATGTTGTTACCTCAGGAGGCTTGATGTCAAACAGATTATGATTAAAATTGTTGTAATTATTTAGACTGTTTGTAGTCATATGTTTAGCAGTATAAAACATGGGAAACACCTTAACTAGCTTAATTAATCGACCTTAATAACCTCAATAAAAATTGAATGAAAAATAAAAGGAATTCTGACCAATATGATTAACATATGTTCATCCTTCAAAACATAAATAAATGCAGGGATTTTCCTGTTATTGACCTCTGATCATGACCCATTTAAAAACGTGGAGCATCAAAAACAGCACAATCACACAAACTTAATCCAGTTCCTCTCCCCCCGCCAATTGTTTATGGCCGTTCCTACCGTTCAAAATTCCCGCGCAGTACATTCCGCTATAGATGAGCCGGCCGTAGAGGTCAGGGTTGCTTTCGACACAGTCCGTATAGCGTACTATCGGTAGCTCGGCCTTTAGCAGCTGGTCGGAGATGCGATTTTTCTCCGTGAGACCCCAGCCTACAACCGTCCCGTACACGTCCGCAAGATACTCAACCCATATCGATTCGGTCAGATCGAGACAAACTGGTTGAATATAATTCGTAAACTGCACCGTACCGTTGAGCCGCAATAATGCCACGTCATGCTTGTGGGTGTTCGGCACAAACTTGGTGTGTGGTATGATCTTCTGCACCGTGTACGTTTGCACCGCACTACTGCCGTTCGCCGACAAACGGTGCATGCCCAGCCTGACACGCACCAGTTTTTCACTAATCTTATACCCCGTGTCACTGTTGTACACGCAATGGCTTGCCGTAAGCACAAACAGCTCATTGATCAATGTGCATCCGCACTGGTAGTCGTTAAGATGAAACAATCCACCATGCCATGGCCAGTGACCCTCGTCGGCGACCCCACCATCCGTGATTCGACTGCGCAAGGCTATTTTCGGTACGCCACACTTTTGCAAATCCAACCCTTCGCGTTGAATGGTACCGTCTGATTGGGGAACGCTTGCTGTTGGATACAGCAGAACACATAACAACAGTACCAATTGCCACAAAATATTCCTCACTGTGTTGTACATTGTCATATAACTAAGATCACAAAACACACGCAGAACTGATTTTACACAGCATTTGTCAGAAGCTTGCGCTCGAGTGCACGGAATACGGAGGACTGATGATAACCCATAGTCGATCGGCTCGGACCGGCTTATCAGGGGCTAAACCAAATTTGCTCGATTTGGTCGAGCACGTTCGAGTGTTTGGGCACTTACAAGAACTTCAAAAGATTGTCAAAAAAGCTTGTACTAAAACCGTACGTCAATTATATTTTTTTACATCTTTTCCTGAACTTTTTTTCAACGGAATATATATCTGTATTTATATTTTCAATTCTGCTATTTTTGAAATTATAAACCATTAAAAATTCATAATTTAGTTGAAAACAGCTTGCTATTGCATTCACACTAAAAACTTGATGTATATGCTAGTTACAACTTTAAAGCATTATTTTAAATAAATACTTTTTGAAAAATATATGAAAAATGTATGGTTTTGCAAACAAAATTGAGTATCCCTCCGTCTCCGGCTTTTGCCATGGCCGCAGAGAATTGCGCTGCAAATCATGTTTTTGTTATGTTTTTTTTTTTTAATGAACTGTTACATCCTAATTAGGCCATAGGGCCCGTTGAAGATTAATAAATAAATAATAAATAATAATAATAATCCCAATGATATGAAAAAAGTGTACACTGTGAACATGTAATGTAAAACTAAGATTGGCCCCTTTTATAATTTAAGCCAGAAGATTGAAACTTCAGCCTGTCAGTGGAACAATGTTCATCATCCTGGTTGCATATATTTGACAGTTTCATTCTGCCACATTGGATTTCACATTCATTTCCTTGAGTGTATAAACAGAAATGCATTTTAAAATCGTTGTGTTTTGTTTTTGTTCTGTTTGAAATAAATTATAGTACTTTTAATAACGTAACGTAACAACATGCCCGTCATGGGTTCAAGTCCCAAATAGACCGTGCCCCCATACGTAGGATTAACTATCCTGCTATGGTAACAATAAGTCACTGAAAGCCAAACTCTCACTTCACTAATGGGTACAGGCAGGCCTTGACCGGCAACGGTTGTTGTGCCAAAGAAGAAGACTTTTAATTAATTGAAACATAACGAATCAAACAGTTTTTAACACATTATTAACAATTTCTTGACTATATATATTAATGCTTCAGAAAAATATATGATTCATTAGCTAACTTGATTGAGCCTGCGACAAACCAGCGTTTGTTTTGGGGAAAGTGGGGAGAACAGGGCATCTTAAGCAGTTGAATGAATAGTTCTTTAGTAATTGTCTATGTTTTTGTGCATACGTTGTGTAAGGCTGAAGTTTTTTTTTTTTTTTTGCATAAACTATGTGACATAAGTAACTTGATTAGCAAATTGATACAAAACATTTTATCTTAGCACATTCAGTCCAGACCAGACTAGTGATTGGAAAAATGAATCTCCGAAGGGATTTGATTCTTCGAATCCCAATCCTGGATGGGATTCGAATCTTTGAATCCCAATCCCAATGTGGTATAGCGTTTTATTCTAGTTTGCAGCGGGGGAGGGGGTGAATTAGTCAAAGTTGGAAAAGAGGTCATTATGTTTTACTCCAAATTATTTAACTTTGCAATACTTACATCATAATTGGTGCAGGTCCCCGACGCGGAATCTTTTAGGGATTCAAATCCTACAAACGGGAGCCGATCTGATCGAATCTTTCTAGGGATTGAGTCTTCGAATCTTCCGAATCCTGAATCTCCCAATTTGAACATTTTGCACAGTCCCTTGATTTCCAGTACATTTTTGTTCCTCTAATTTGGAAAACCTCTGAAATCTGTGTCCCTTTTATTTGAGTATGGTGTTGCCATGGTTATTGAAAGATGTATGCTCCAATTAGCGATTCTGTTCGCAGTTTCCTATAGCAACAGTTAAGGCTGCATACTAAATGTTCTGTCTCTTTCTTGTCTTGTATGGACCTTTCATTCACTTTCAACCTCTGTAATTTGAAAACCCCTCTTATTCGACAGTCCCATCGCTTCTCAAATAAGAGAGGGTTCACTGTATTTTTAAAATTGAAACACTTTTTCATACGTTTCAATCGACGAAATTAAATCTTTTGAGACTGTGTCTGTTAGCATAATTGTGGGGACAATTAATACACCATAGCCTCATCTAGCGCTATATGTCAACATTATCTGCCCATTTTACCCCTTATTAAGCATTCTTTTATTTTTTGTAAAATTATTAAAAATACATTCCATTGCCTTGATTTCTAAAGACAGATTGTGCAGAAATATCATATTTTATATTCTTCTTCTTCTTTTTCTTCTTCTTTTTCTTCTTCTTCTTCTTCTTCCTTTTCTTTTTCTTCTTATTCTTCTTCTTCTTCTTCTTCTTTGGCACAACAACCGCTGTCGGTCAAGGCCTGCCTGTATCCACTAGTGAAGTGAGCTTGGTTTTCTGTGACTTATTGTTACCATAGCAGGATAGTCAGTCCTACGTATGGAGGCACGGTCCATTCGGGGCTTGAACCCATGACGGGCATGTTGTTAAGTCGTACGAGTTGATGATGTTCCACCAGACCGGCCCCATATTGTATCTTCCACGCATCCATGTGGCATTGCTTAAAGCTTAATTTCAACGTGGTAAAAATTACATCAACATACTACGAAATTATATTTTGTATTTTTCTTAGTTATTGGTCAATGACGGGTTAAAATTAAACAAATACGGATTAAACTTACATTTTGTTAATAGAACACTCCAATAAAACAATGCTTAAATAAACAGTGCTTATTTTGCTCCACATCCTTATTTTGTTCCATTTACCCCTACATATTTTTTTACGCTGAAATAATCTAGGTTGAATATCTGAGCCTAAGCTGGCTTGTAGTTTTATATGGAATGATTTCAGTCGCCAAGTGTCAAACTCCATATAATAAGCTACCTAGGATCGTAGAACCTCCCGTTGTCTAAAAGACCATTTATCCAACAATCAGCCAAAGAGGTGCTTACTTATACATTTTGTTATTATTAATATATTATAATAGTATATGATTCTCTTGAACAAACATGAACTTTTACCTTTCGAAATAGAAGGGTCGGTGAGGCTATAAAATTGTAACTTCCATTTAATCTTCCGTTCCACTGACTAGACTGATTTAGCTTTTTATTATTTACATATTGTCGTGTTACTAAGCTAATAGGGCTTTTTTGGACCGTTCCTCCTGAATTAAAAAAAAATGTTGTGTTATGTTAGATGTGACATGAGCATTACGACTCTGACAGGATCAAGTAATGGGTTAGACAGGGAGTAGTTTTAAATTGATTGTATGCATATGTTGTAATTCCCATGATGCAAGAAATTTTGACTGATAATACGATAAAATGACTGTTTCTGTTATAATTTCGAAAATGTACAAAAGCGTTAACATGTTTAATGGAAAGGACGCACTTTTCTCTCTTGCATTCAAACTGTATATTAAAAATTAAATACGTAAAATCCATTTCACTATTGCATTGAATTGAAAGGCAACCATGAGCCGCAGCAGTTCACAATATTTACGTTAAATAACAAAATTCCACCCAACTGACAAAACAGTTCATTCAATGCTAAGTTTGTTCACCACCACCATCACAGATTCAGTAAACGGTATTGCATGCAGATGAATATAAATCTTTGCTTTGTCTGCAGTGATCTCTTCTTTTCTTTTTCACTCGATATGTACGATGCTACGATGGGTGTTGCTTCTGCTAACTGTATGCAGATGATCCTCTTCCTTGCCAGCCACGAGACCAGAGCATGAACCGAGCAAAAACTTCATCGTGGCATAATATTTACACTGAAAACATCTGAGACCCTCGCCCCAACCGACTACCGACCCCACCTGGTCACACAATTCGTGCACTCGTGTGAGTTCTCGTGCCATTTTGCAACCACAGAACGGGAACTGCGAACGAGACGTAAAAGCAAAACGCTGTTTGCTTCCCCCCGGCAATACTGAATACATGTGTGTGCGTGAATGTGTGTGTATATGTGTGTGTATGCATGTACTGGGAAGAAAATAAATTTTTCACTCACCGGTAAATATAATCGATCTCTTCATCTACTGCCGATCTGTGCCCCCGCGGCCAAACCCAGAGCAGATGTGCTCGGCACACAAAACCACCGTGCAGTGCACCCACGAATGGCATTCGTGCCTAAAATTAGATTAACGATGTGTTTTGCTGGCCCGTACTGGAGATCAATTTTTTACAACGACTTTACCTCACCCGCTACATCCGAGTGCCGAACTATTTTGCTGCGCTGGTTTTTAAGGCGGCGGAAGGAGCCGATCTATGAATATAGTTGAGATAAAACAACCCAGGGAGACGGGCACCTATCCCGCCGTATGGTGTATTATTTTATAGTCTTCCTGATGCACTAACCTGCTTGTTTTCGTATGACAAACATAAAATAGCTTACCATTTTCTTGTGTTGGAACCGCTGAGGACGAGAGCGTAAACGAAGCTGGAGAAAGCTTTGACAGCTTTAGACAAATTGACCTTTTGCCGGGAAAAGCTGTGTCTTGGGACGCTAACCAATGTTTTGCCAAGATGTGTTTACTAACGCTGTTGATTTCTGACCGTGGCATGGGTAGCACAAAGTAAACAAAGTTTGAGAGGTGTTGCTGGATGAAACCTTATGGTATCATAATGTTTTGAAACTAGTATGTCTTCTGCAGGCGTTTGAAAACTTAGTACTTCAAATTTAGTCTGCAGTTTGTGTTTTCCATATCGTGTTTAATTAGTACGCAGTACGATAAGTTAGCAAGTAAGTTATATATTTCAACTAATAACAAATATCCATCTATCATCTTCTTCATAAACTAGTTAAAGAAAATCGTGTATTTTGTGGCAATATATCGTTCAATTTTCTAGCCTTTATTTAATCGCTATTGCTACACACCACACCAGTCAAGCATCTCACTTTACATCCAAAAAAGAACTTGATTGCAGTGCCTCGTGCAGCTATATTTGCACTCATAGTTCCATTCTCCGTATCAACTATCACCTTGTCAACATAACAAAACAGCGCAGATAATCATGATTTAGATACTGCCATGAACACCCATGATTGCCCCGAGCTACTGAATCAACAAAACAGGCAGCCATTGCCATTCGCCGGCAATATCACCCGTCAATAAGCATCAAGCTCACGAAGCATTAAAAGACTTCCGTGCTTCAGTGCGAATCTTGTGCTACGTTGGCAGTTTACGCTCGGATGGCTAAGAGAGTCGGGTAATTTTGCTGCCACTAGTCGACTCCGTCGCCCGATAGAAGAAGGCTATCGCATTGTTTATTCTCATCATAAAACCATCTTCCCATAAATCCCTATTATGTCTCCCTGTAAGCTTCCGCCAGTGCTTAGTGACGATTCCGCAAACACGTTAAAAGAGCGAATGAGTATGACACTCAATAGCTTTTGTTCTAACGAGATGATAAAGTTGGGGTTTTGTTTTTTTTTTGTCTGTCTTTATGCTATATCAGATAAATATTGTGTTGGTTGTATTCGCGTCTGAAGCGTACTATATCACTTGTTTGAAATTTTTTGTGACGAAGCAGAAAATTCGCAGCTCACATCCAAGATAAAAGCAATCTACTACAAGAAGTTTATTCATACTAAGCAGAGCCGATCGTTCCATTGTAATCAGAACAAAAAACTCATTTCAGAATGGTTTTTTTTTCTATAGATATTTTGAGCCTATTGACTTCATTCGTCTCTTAATTCACTATGGATTAGTTGGTAGTTATTATATCACATTCCTCTATTGTCATCACTGCGTCATTAGAATGTACGTCCTTAATTTTCATTGCCTATGATTTTTTTTAAAGATTATTAATCAAATTTATGAAATATTCTATAATTATACTGTCGACAAGGATTTCGTAATTCTTCTTCTTCTTCTTTGGCTCAACAACCGATGTCGGTCAAGGCCTGCCTGTACCCACTTGTGGGCTTTGGCTTTCAGTGACTAATTGATTCCCCTAGCATAGCAGGATAGTCAGTCCTACGTATGGCGGCGCGCGGTCTATTTGGGGATTGAACCCATGACGGGCATGTTGTTAAGTCGTACGAGTTGACGACTGTACTACGAGACCGGCTCAAACCGGATCCCGTAATATACGAGTTTAAAACATTATGAAAAGTATAAAAAATCGATTATCCATTCAGTTTATTATTGGCTTAATAACAGTTTAGTTAATTCTGCTATTTGGCAATACGTCCAACGTGGAAATGCCGGCCCATACAGGTTTTCGAAACATTATTCTCTACCACGCAGTCGGGTAGTCAATCCTTGCTACGGAGGGACGGTCCATTCTCAGCTTAAACCCTCTACGGGCATGTTATTGAGTCGTACAACTTAACGACTGTACCACGGGACCACCCAGTTTAGTTAATACAAGTGTATTATAGTGAAAACACCGTAATTTTATGGTGGAAATCATTATATTTCTAAAATTTCATTGATAACTTCAACATTTTCAAACTATTAATGTTAAAAAAAACATATTCAGTTTCTTGAATGAACTATTTTATAGCAATCGAAATCAATATGGAGAAATTGTGTTTGCTTATATTATTATGCCACAAATATGAAATGACATGAAAACTATTGTGCATTTATAAATACATTAGTAAGACTATTTGATTTGTTTTTAGTATTTGAAACATAAATATGAAAAAATATTTAAAAACCTTTTTTTTTTCAAACAATGTTTAAAGAAAAATAATACCAATGCGTGTATTATACCAGATGGATAAATTCGTTACTTTTGGGCATATCCAAAAACCGTCAAACATTGAAGCTCCTTCCCACAGCTCGAAGCGCAAACCCTCTTTCCTACAGAACCTTGGGCAATCAACTATGTGGGATAAAGATTAATTTAAACATGATCCACTGGCGTCATCACGCTCGCAAGTCATGCGTTAAGGTACCGTAAACAAACGGTGGGATTAATGTAAATTCCTACGAAATTACGATCAAACTGTGCGTGATCAATACCATTAGCTACCAACTACTTCATTTGTAGACGCACCGAATACGCGTCAATCATTCCGCGAGCCCGTCGTTCCAGCCAACCAGGTCTGGGTCGACATTACCAGCCGCTGGTGTATCTGCCTCACACATGTTACACACATTTCCTCGCCCTGCTTGATTGATTTTCCCGAGAGACGGCTTGACAGAAACCTCCCGGGCCGGCACCGTAATAATATTGGGGCAATTTAATCATTTCCAGCTGCTGCCGCGCTACACACATGGTCCACGCGAAGGGGTCGTCTCCATTCGTGCATACATTCGATATCGTAAATGTTCCACAGGGATCCAACAGTCCTGCATAAATCAAGTTTTATTCTAACCCGTTGCACGGCCACGACTAGCACTCGATATCAGAACACACACGCACACTCCACGACATACACAAAAATCAATCCTTACCATGGCATCTTGTCGAGTCAGAGACAATCAGGCAATCGTTTGCTCGGGGAATCCGCCAAGCTAACACGGAGAGCCGTTAAGCGATCGTTGCCATTATCATCACTGCCAATCATCATCATTTCCTGGCCGGGCTATATCCCATCACGGTACACCGTTGGTTATGGCACGGTAGAGAAAAGTACTCTGTGCGACGTGGTACCCCGGGCCGGAGCCATAATGTTATTACGAAAATGGCAATCCACACCCAAACCGAAGGAGGAAAGGATTATCGAATACATACAAACTGCCAATAAGCTTCGTTTCACTTTCGCACAGCCAGTATCTTTTACCGGATAAAGACTTTGCGCCTTGCTTGGTCGCTGTTGCTTGAGTGTACTTGCTGTAGGAAAAGCTGGAAAAGAAGCATAAGATATTTACTCCGTGTCCTTGCCATATGTGGCTTGGATTATGTTAAACAAGTTCAGATGCTCATGTTCCCTTTGGTTAGTATCGACGGAACAGACAAGCACCGATAGTGTGTAGATTAAGTCCGGAGATAAAATGAAATTTTGATTGAAACACACATCACACAATATGCTTCGTTGCAAGTCTATGAAGCCATGAACATAAATCAGCGGATGTAGAGGATAGGGACTACTTCTCCGGCCCAATTTATGTAAAAAAAACACAAAAAGAATAGTAGTAATCGTGATAATTTGTTGTCCAATGTAATAAACAAGTCGTGTTCTAAATTTTAAATTATTATGACATCTGAAATGAAAATCTGAAATCATCTCGATGTTGTTTTTCTCTGTGTCTTTCCTAGTTTTAAATGAAATCTAAAAACAAAAGCATTTGACATGTATATTTGGAAGGGTTCAGTTTTGTTGTACCTGTATACATTTCCGCTATGATACTTCACTTGTCTACTGCCCAACGATGGAGATTTGAAATGTACCGTTACATACGTGCCGCTGACCTCTTGCACATGGTTGGCATCCAATACTGTTTTCTAATTTTTCCAAGATCCGGCATAACTCCCCCGACTGTTTATGTAAACAATTCCTCCAATATCTATGGCACAGTGCCAAATTTTCCCATACCATCAAACGACCGTGAGATTGCGCTAGTATAAATTTATATAGGTCAGTCGTGTATGTAAGCTACTGCTCGCACACTATAATACTACACTGAGATGAGATGAGTTTGTTTTCTTTCTTCTTTCTTTCAATGCAATTGCTACCGTGGGAAGAAGAGAAAATTTCCATGGGATTTTTTGTATTTACCCGGACCTAGGTGTATCTTCCATTAACAGTCTGGTTCAATATCAGAGCATTTTGCAGAGAAGATAAAAACAAAGCAAACACATGTAAAGACATGCTGCAAGTGGTTGTGATATGGTCGGCTTCTGGAAAAGTTGAAAAAAGACGGCACAAACAAACGAACTCGGGAACAAATTCGAAAAGTTCTATCAATTACCACCTGTTTGCTCGCTAAATCCAAACATAGGACGGTTGGAGTGTTTCAACTTAATGGACAGCACTGTGGCTTCCATTATCATCGGTTGATAATTTACCGGGAAAAATTCGGAAAAGTTTCATTAGCAGTAACATGCTTGCTGTAATTGATTAATTTTTTGCTTTTAAGTGGAGTTTATTCAAATTTTAAGTTAATTTTAGGGGGGGGAGTGTTTGAGATATAAATATAAAAAATAGTAGAATATAGACTCCAGTAGAATGTGTTGCTTAGCTATTCACAGGTACCTTCTCATAGGACCGCTACTTATCATCTAAAGAAACTTAAGTTAAGTTGTGAATTATCCATGCTCATTTTTTTAATGAGCATCTGAATGATGTGCCATTAAACAAAGCAAAGAAAAGGAATTTATTGACGGGTTTTTATTTATTGGGGCGCACAGTCGTCAACTCGAACCACTCAATAACATGCCCGTCAAGGGTTGAAACCTAGAATGGACCGTCCCCTGTAGCAAGGAATGACTATCCGGCTACGTGGTAATGAATTAAGTCTCGAAAGCCTGTATAGGCCGGCATGTCCATGTAGGACGTTACGCCAAATAGAAGAAGAAGGATTTATGGATCTATCATTATGTCTAGCTAACAGATGTTGGAAATGAATGAAATGTGTTGTACATATTTTTTGTAATATGCATAAAGAATACTCGGTAAAGTTTGATCCTACCCAGCTACGGAGGGAATCAATAAGACACCGAATGCCAAAGCCCACCAGTGATATAGTAGGTTGTTGACTGATGACCGTTGTTGTGCCAAAGAATAAAAATAAGAAGAAAGTTTTGTCTATTATCCGGAGACTTCGAGTCTACACTTCTAATTTCAAAGCAGTGCGATGCCAAACGCATAGTACTGGGTATCTACCCATTTTAATAAAATATATAGCAGTGGTCAGTAAATTAATCAGCTTCCAATAGCAAAACAAAATTAGGTTTCATGATAGGGTTCCACATTCAAACGTAAGATGGGAAAAGCCTCTTCCTTTTGGCAACAATGAAACGCTTGCGAAGTGACCGCTCGTTTACATTAAATATGTTCCAAAAATGTATGTCATATATGAGTTCTAATGTAACAATGTATATGAGTTCCAAGTTGTGCTTTTATTATATGTATCAATACTCAATACATTGTATCAATCCGAATCGTCGCTCTGTTAGAAAATCTAATCAATTTTCTAATTAGTAATTTTGCTAAGTATGTTTAAGCCGATATCATCACGATTGAAACTTAAGGTATACTATTTTTTACTAAAAAACTAGTGTAGTATTTACAAAAGATTGTAACTGCAGCCTTCAAATTTCAACATTTTAATTAACATATTTTAAAATCAATCAATGTCAAAAGCTATGACAACATAAATTTTATTTGCCGGCTGTTCATTGAAATGCTCACACTTAACGTCACTGCTGTATTCATATATCAAAAAGCATGATGAATCCCTTCTACCGCATATTGCATCCTCTCTAACATTCAACGTCCCGTTATTTACACACCGTTTTAACTGTGCTGAAATATCCGCAATGCGCACAATTTAACCCTTCCAGTGAACCCCTAAATATGTAGTAATCCAGGAGCAAAATCATATTTTAAGCGTAACCAAATGACTCGGCGCGAAAAGGGAACGATCAAAGGAGGGCTAAAAACAACCCCACATAATACGTTTAAGCTCGACCTGTCACCAAAGCCCTCCGAAAAGATGGATAGTCCAATGCATAACTTTTATTCCTCCCATGCCAGCCGGAAATCTGACGTACAGTTTGTGCTTGGAGTTTTTTAGTCCTTGGTTGTGCCGTCTTTAAATCATACTTTACTCTTTAACCTCGCCATTCATCATTCTAGCACTATTTCTTTATCACTGCTTCATTTTGTTTTCCTTCTCTCACAGTTTATACCGTACTTCCATTGCATTTGTGCGTGTAGTGTGAAAAAATCCTTTTTATTCGTTACTTTTGCTTGTTGGCGTTCCAATAGCACATGCACCGCCATATCGACCGACTTGTAAGCTCGTACAGAATCGATTACAGCGCCGTACGTACATGCTGGGTAAAAAAGCTTCCACTCGAGCAGTGTGATATAGTGCCATCGGGCACGTTTGTGCTATTTCCCGCAAGTCGGAATCATTTGCCTGTCAAATTTATTTGTTCATAACAAATTTATGAGCACATGTTTATTCCCCAAGTTGCGGCTTCCAAAAAGGGGTGGCATCAGATTTCCCAGCCCTTGTCCGTACGTGCTGCCATGGCGGATGGAAAAGGACGTAACACAAAAAAAGGATGGAAAGTAATACACGATCCAACACAATCACAACTTAATTGCACGGTGCAAACACACGCGCTCGCAGAAGCTTCAAACTTCTTATGCAGGGTTGCAGAAACAAACAGCCGCAGGATGGGAATGAAAGGATGTAAAAACGGGGAATTGATCGTAAAAGATGCCGGCACCGCGCCCCAGAGGCACTCGTGAACGAGTGATAAGCACTCGCAAAGAAGTGGCAAGCGCGAGCAAGACGAAACGTATTCAATTCCCACCGAACAGACACATCATCAGCCAAAAACCGAAAGCAGAGAATGAATTTTTAACGGCTGCTGTTTTCACACTCTACTCACCAACAGGGCTGATAGCAATGGTTTTACTTCACTTACTTATAAACCGTCTCAGTTCTCTCGGATGAAGTTCTATCGCGATATGTTTGGGGTTGAACAGTTCAGCTGCAAAAACTACACGTTGCTTCTACTCAAACTTGGTGGTTTTACAGACTCTTTAACATATAATCGTATATTGTTTGTGAAACAATAATGAAATATCAGCAACGTCTTTCGTTATAATAACTATACATTAAATTAATTATGAAATGCAAGATTTATCATTTTTCAAGAACAGCGCGTTTATTTATAATTATTATTTTTACTTTAAATACTATAAATTAAAAATTTATACACTTCATATGTTAGTTATTTACAGCATAATTCACAATATGACAGACATGGTAGTGTATCATCTGAGTGTACTCTGTACGTTAATCTGCAAAACGTTAATTAGTCAAACGTGTGAACAACCCTACACTTGATCACACTTTGAAATGCAAACTCAATGTCTTTGTGCTATGCACATCACACACACTCTCACACATTGATGGTTGATGCAATGCACACAAAGTGCATAATTGATGACTCGATCTCGGTACTGTTGAAGGTGAAAGCATCTGGTTACTCGAAGCGTCATGATGCTGAGCTGTTTGAAGGGCTTCTTAAGCTTGTTTCAAAAGTTGTTTTGCGATGATATTTTATTTAATAGGAGAAAACATGCTTATGTTAAGAAACCATAAAATTGTTTAGAAAAAGGTTTTCAACACATTTAGTACCATTTTCTAATAAAATGCGAAAATAATTTGTGTAGCAATTTAATCTAACACAAATTGATCAAAAGCTAGAAATAAATTATATAAATCCAATTCATATTTAAAACAGTATTTATTGTTTAAGCAATATTTTTTTTTAAATTTATTTTCATACTTGATGTCAACCGTTATCATCTTTGTACATAATTAGTATAAATTAATGTCCGTTAAATTTGTGCATTAATCATCGAAAGAATAGTACGGTTCAAACCCTTACCCTTTACCAGATGCCATAAATCGAGATCACTGCAATACGAAAGGAGGTGACTGGAAGGGATATGATTATAAATCACCCTAAATTAATCACATTGAACCGTTACTGGTACAATTATTTGTATTTATTTTGGCACCCCATTTATTTTCATTAAAAGAAACACACCATACCGTCGGCGGACTTGAGGTGGCAAATGATTGAATGACTCGATGCGGATGCCATTATGTGACATTGAGAAAATCTTGGTATTTTATCATAGTATTAATTTAGTTGCTTCACACTGCTGCATGATGTGAAAATTAACTCAATATAACATAACACTTTCCAGCCTTAACGATGTAATGTTTAGTGTATTTTGAGCAATCAATAAAATCTTATAAATCTTATTCTTATGGGAGCCGCAACAATTTGCTTAAAACTGTAACAATCAATTGTATGAACAGTTTTTTTTGTCTAACAACGCAAGCTAATCTACTGTTTTTCAATATTTTTATCGCAATCATATGTATCCTCATAGTAATGACATTATTATTTTCATCCTTATCTTTGCAGGATGATGCAATCTTACAGTGTACAGGCCGTAGAATAGCTTCCAACTATCATCATTCTAAATCCGTTAATTTCCAACTAAAGCTAGTCGATGCTATAATGTAATGTAGCGCTTCTCAACTTTATCGATTTGCTATATGCTAAAGGTTTCAAACGCGAAAAAAGATAATCGAAATGAATAAAACAACTGCGCTAAGCATAATGAAGCACTGAAACTATTCGGTCATTAAGAGCTTCCGATGTGGCGCAAGGAACTGTGGACAAAATACAAAAGAAAATTCACTCAGCCCAGCAGATAACCATTCTTAAGCCTCGTAAAAGTATTGCACGCTACTCGGTACAGCGGTCGGTACATCGGTAACAAATCTGGCAAGGTCAATCGTCCATTTGTGACCTTCATCCGCCCTCGGCGAGGTAGCGGGCGGACGGCCCCTGTCCTGCAACGATGAAGGTGGACAAGGGCGTGTGTACCAACGGCACACTGGAGGATCTGAACAGGGCCATTCAGTTCGAGGCCGTCTTTTCGACGCTGGTCGAGAACAAGATACTGGCCATCAAGCGCGAGTGCGAGCTAAAGAAACGCCACAAAAAGTCGCGCCTCCTGCGGCGTATCCTTTTCGGGCGGAAGATATCAACGGGGGGAGCTGGCGGAAGCGGCTGTTGCCATCGGGAGGTTTCCGCTAGCAATAGCAATAGTAGCGATGGTGCAAACGCGGCCATCGAACCGTTATGTCCAGGTCATAATGGAACGGCAGGAAGCGTGGACCGTCAGCAGCGGGAAGGTCTCGATGCCGGTTGCTACACCTATGGGAGTGCGGTGCCGGAAGCGAGCCTTGGGGTGGAAAACTCCACCATTAGCGACGGAGTTGATGAGGTTATCGTCGAGATCGGCGACCTTTCGTCGCTGGTCGATGCCGATGGGAATGTGGTTGTGGCAACAACGAGTGTGGAACCGGCCGTGCTTGTCGAGGAGGGTAGTTCGCCGCAGGTGAGTGCGCCAAATCGAGCTTCTGGTGCGTCCCGGATATCCGCCGCCGAGTCGAGCTCAACGAAAAGTCCCGAATCGCTTGAAAATCGTAAAGGCAGTGGTCGTACGTTGGCTAACGCACCACGGAAGTCCTCTCTGCTGGAACCGGTTTCTATCGAGATCGAGCCCGAATCGGACCCACTCAGCGCTCACTACGATTTGGAAGATAGTGCTACGAATGTGTCGATCGAGCTGGATGGTGTTAGCGATGTGTCGGATATGCGGCGCAGCATTGCCTCGGAACCTATATCCATAATCAAGAACTCGACTCGATCGCGGTACGGTTTGGGATCGTATCTGTCCGCCGGCAATGCCGTTGCCAACCGACTGCGCGTACTCGAAGCGAAATCGATCAGCGCCCAGAACAGCCCCATACTGCCACGCCAGAAGCCAGCGGCCGAAGGACGCCACCTGACATTCAGTACGGCCACCTACCAGCAGCCAAAGTCGTCGACCAAAGCGAGCGCCATCGACTGTGATACCTCGTTCGTGGTGGATCTCAGCCAGTCGGATCGGGATCAGGAACAGCAACAGCAGCAACAGCAGCATCAGCACAACAACTCCACTGTGATAGGGAAGGACAAGCCGACCAGCCAGGTGGCTAGCGGCGGCAAAAAGTCAGCACTATTTCTAGGCGATAATAGCAGTAGTAGTAGCGCTAGTAAGAGAAACAAATTAACGCAACCCCATAACAGTAACCATTCTGCTGGTGCAGTGTCCATCGGTCGGGCCGCCCATTCGGCACAGCAACAGCAGCAGCAGCCGCAGCAGCAAGAGGCGCCGTCTTCGCCTCCACTCGGACTCATCGAAAGCTTTAACCAGCTGACGGCATCCAATCTACCTGTGATAGCATCTACCGCACGACATTCACCGCCGGTTAGTGATCTGGTGAAGCTGCAACAGCACCACCTTACCAATACTCGCCAGCAGCACCATCGGCCCTCATCACCGTCGATCCTGCTCGACTCCCTCTGCCGGGGTGAAGCGCATCCGCCAGCCGATGGTCACACACCCATCCCTTCCAGACGGGCTAGCAAAGGATCGGCTGTAGCTCCCATAGCTGGCGAAGGCGTCTCGGATGCAGTTTCGGGCACCTCCGCAGGTGCAATGCAACCCTTAACCGCAAGCTTAGCTCAACCGAACCAGCAACAAACCCAGCGCAAGCAGCGTAGCTTTCTCAAACAATCCAGCTGTGACGTTGAGCTGCACTATCGGCCGAACGTTACTGGCACCAGGCGATCGAGCGCCAAGGAGCATCACAGCCATCGCAAGAGCAGCGCGTACGGTCACGGCGACGACTACTCTTCCTACATCATGGGCTACGACATCAACGAGAGTGACGAGGAGAAGCTCAACAAACGGAAGTACAGTAAGTATGACAGTAAAGTGTACTTGATGGCAGTAACGTGTGTAGTGTTCCAGACATGCTCACTATTTTGTGTAAAGTTACAAACCAAGCCCCCTTACCTCACTTGCAGTAGCTCCAAGTATCAATCCGATCAATCACCATTGCAGCTCTCGGCGCCACCGTACTCTCTTCTGCGTTGGTTTTCCTCTGTAGTAGCAGCACAATGCTCTGTAGAAGCACCCCTCCTTCACGTTTGCACGAACGTGTGTGTTCGCCTCCTTCATCCACCAACCACCAACCACCAGCAAAGTTGATGTCACTGGAACGGTCGATGTTCTCAAAGTAACTTTTCTACTCATCCTCCTGTTCTAGAATATCTGAAGCGATGCTCGGACCCGGTCATAGTGTTCCCGTCAACGAGCAGCGGAGCCGAAGCGGTCGGGAGCGGTGCCATCGGTGGCAGTGGCCTCCAACATTGCATCCTAAGCCGTCCTCCGAATCAACCACTGTAAGTATGATGCTAGTATTCGGATACATCCCCCCCTCACAAAGCGGCCCTCGGAATCGACCGATGAATGTCAGTAGCTGGCAACACTTTAAGCAAACAAGACACTTATAAGGCATGTTTGTGGATCAATGTACGTAGCTTTAAACGGAATAACACGGTGGATTGTATCATCTCATGGCTAATTCATATTTGTTTTCTTGTAAAACTCAGTAGATGTGGGATTGCTTAGTAAAGTAGATATGTATCACACCGTTTATGGATGCAAATCATTATTTCTATAACTTTTATGCTAAATAGAACCAAGTACAATGCGATACAACGACACCACTCCGATTTTTTTTCTTGATGCTGTTTTCTGGTGAACTTTTCGCTACATCCTACGATGGCTAAAACTTCTAAAAGCTGACAACAACGTGAGCAAACATTGAGAAACATGAAAATCGCTTAAAGCGCTCTTGTTTTGACATATTTAATTAAATTTTAATCGACTCTCTGGATACAGCTTTCCTTGAATCAATTATTCAATGTTTTGGGTTTTCGTTAACAAATGGTTCTCGTTTTCTTATTTTAACCAAGTATTTTAATTTACCAAGTTATTGTTTGAGACCACTGCTATCGCACATTGTTACTTTTTAGCTCACAGTAGATGTCATTGACGGGTGCTACTTACTGTTTTTGATTCTAATATTATTAAATGACTTTCATGAAATAAACATACTCAAACACAGTTTTTAACTATGAACTAAATTTTTATTCGTATGTATCATGTATTGTGCATCATAGGAGCATCATTTTGAATCGATAGCATGTGTAAGGCAAATTCATATAATCTAGAACTATACATCAAGGGTCTACAAACTACGGCAGCCGTATGCAGCCTTAAAAATCCTTTAAACTCGCCCGCGATAACTTCGTAAGAGCGGTCCCGTGGTAAAGCCGTACGACTAAACATCATACCCGTCGTGAGTTCAATACCTGAATTGTCCGTCCTCCGTAGCAAGGACATGACTTATTCAACTACTGAATAAGTGTTGAAAGCCTATATCAGCTGGCATGTCCACGTAGAAGATGACTTTATAAAGATAAAAAAAATGACTGATTCAATATCAAATCAAATTTATGTTTTACTTTTTTAAGACTAAACTTAAGCATCAATAAAAGAAAACTGTTGAAATTTAATATGGTCAGTAAGTACTTTCTTAGCAAAAACAAGATTAATTGATTAATTATTTTACAATTCTAATGCCCTCACATCAGCAAAAATGCATTTTTAATGTCAATTTCGTCTAAGAAAAACTTAAGATCCTTAATCTATGTAGAAGTATTCAGTATACAAGTTTTTATTGATTTGAACATGTTTGTTAAATGTACACTGAATTATTATGTGGTGATTTACAATCAAATCATTCTCCTTTCTCATTGTTTGAATAATTTAGCTAGCCCCGCGAAGTTTTTTTTCTTAATGTTATATAGGAAAAAACCTTTAAATATAGGAAAAAACCTCCGAGCAAAGAACCATCTATTGATTATTGAACCAGATTATTGATGATTATTGAAATTATTATACAAAATCAATTCAAATTTTTTTTATTGTTTTATTTTATAAAGCATTTACTTTTACTAAATACCATGCGTTGAATTAAACAAAAAAAAATAACAAAAATTATTTGTATGTTTTGGAAATTCTATCAGAGTAGATAATGTCATCTATGTTATAGAACTTGATAATACAAAAATGTCATCAATGTTATAGGAATAGTTTAAAAGAAAGTTTAGTTTATGTGTAAATATAAATTGATAAAATCCTTAAAACAATATTATTGAAAGCTACCGAGTACACATATCTTTAATATCGAACTGTTTTTTAACTACACGGTTTTCCTTTTTATGCAAGTAGTGATGTTATTTTTTGATGCCAAAACTAGTATTTTTCAATATATTAACTTACAATCAAACACAAAACCACCCTGCCATAATCATTTTTTTAAATAACGACAATTTTCAAACAATAAGCATGAAATCTTGATATTAACATATCTGAAGTAAACATTACAAAATTAAAGCCACTCATAGCCTTTGTCAAAAGGTTCCACATAATGTACAAAAGTTCACTTTAATGTATGAAATGTATCCAACCTTGAGGTTTTCATCAGGTAATATTAATCACAAGCACAAGGCAATAAATTACTTAAAATCACGTCCTCATTACAAGGCTAAGCACTGTTACCACGTTAACACTAATCCCAACGAATGTGCTGATTCACGCACTTGCTCGCTAATTACAATCAGAACCAGATTAATTTGTGTGCTTCCTCTCATTGGGATGGATTGCGTTTAAGAGTAGCACCCAGTCCCGGTCCAGGACCTGTCATTAAAATCTCGAGCATTACTTGACACTAACAGTCTGTACCGACCTCGTACCATGTACCACTACTTCCGGTTATGTCAGTGTGTGATGATTCTTAATAAGTAAACTCCTTCAATTACCTGTTTGGTGGAAAGGTCGCTGAGTTCAAAGGACTGTCAGATTTTATTCGCTCTCGCTCGATCACGTTACTACCGCGTGCATGCGTATACACCTAAGTGGTTCCATACACATGAGATAGTATTATTGTATCAGTCCTGAAGAAGGTCATGTACGAAGGCTACCGTCCGAACGTAAGCTTCGTTCTCTAGGTCCTTGCCCACCCGCTCACAAGCAGCCTTCAATAGTTGCCTGATTGTCTCTCACCGTTCACTCTTGTTATCTGTTTCTCTCAATGTTCCTCGCATGTACGCACCTGCCCGTTTGCCCGTCTGCCTTCCCGCTTGCTGCACCGATTACGGCACCGAACGTGGTTCAACACCAACCCAACCCATCACATTTGCGAGTAGTCAATTCCCCTACGACGAAGACTTCATGTATGATGTTTCACTGCAAATTGAATCCGAACGTCACGGGGAGCTGGATTCAATAGTGCCTGAGCATAGGAGAAAGCATAAACACAGGTAAGAATCGCGTCGAAATAACGAGCCACATAAAGGGATCCCCGAAGTGTGGAGTGTGTGTTAGATGTGGTGGGCTGGTCCGGTCCTATTACGACAAACCTACCGTGTCTTAAGAGAGCCACTGTACGTAGGCAATTCCACACCAAAGATCGATACGAGACGCAGAAACAGTAGCGAGTAGGTTGCGTCTCCTTACAAGACCTACTCTGGCGGGTACTTCACTCAAGAGACCGAATCTTGGGTCATGTTAGCAAACAAGGACTCCCCGGCGACTCTGACGTCAAGGTGGACCCTGTGGCGCTGTTGCTACGTCCCCGGAGTGCTGCCACCGGTCCAACCGTATGCATTGTATTGTAAGCCGCTGGCATACTTTTACCCCGATTTACCATGTGCCACCGGTCCTCTTGGTGGCGAAACCCGATCGGTCGAGAGGCTCTAATAAAAATGGCATAAGAATATCCCACCGCACCTTACCTGATGCTCTGCACCGACAGACGGGGGAAAAAAGAAACAAGCAAAATCAATTAACTTTTATCTCACGGTTCATTCTTTTCTTTTCACCTCGCCGGTATCCTTGCTGTTTCATGCGTCGGCCCCTTTTATGCGTTGCTGGGACGATGGAAAAATTCCGGAAGCAGACATCATCATCATCACCATCGACACTGTAAGAAGAAAAGACACAAGAAGCGCAAAATTCTGGTGCACGACCTCGACGACCAAAGCGTTAAGGTAAGCCATGCGGGATGGGTTATTGCTTTGTTTGTTACTTTTTCCACCATCGACCCAATGCCTAAGTCCTTAGAACGGGTTGCCTTGCACGGAAACGATGCTCACCCTTCGGCTGCTGACCGTGCGGAAGCGGATTTTACACCTTTTCTTGTGCAAACCTGTCACAGCTCGACGGTACCTGTAGCACGAGCCTAATCCTAATAGCCCGTCATCAGCCGCGTCACGCGCACGTCAAGTTAACGCACGGGGACGTGCTATTTCCAGTGTTCTTAGGACGCGTATGCTAACGGTAGCATTTGTTTCTCATTTCCCTCGCCCCCTCCACAGGTGATAGATCCGGACGATCTGCCGCAACGTGCCAGATGGACAATCATTGCGACCGCATGCCTATTACTGATTATGTGCCTACTATTAGTTGGAATCACACTGCGGATGGCTCCCATCATTGACGACATGGGTAAGTAGACGCGGACTGGGCCAGACGGGCAAACAAACGTGATAATTGCAGAGCATCATTTTCGTGATCCCGAGCGATGCAGAGAGCTGCCTGTTCACCATGGTGGCTTTCCTCCAACTGATGAAGGAGCTTTTGCTGACGAAGGGAGAATTTATAGAAATCTCACAAATGATTTTTCCCTCAATCGCAATAATGCTTCTCTTGGAGAGTGAATTCAAACCACATGAGTGTGCCAACAAAGCTCGATGTGATTTGAGCATTGGTGCGCATGCGTAGAGAAATACTTCTCAAATCCTCTCACTGTATTTCAGATTCAGAGATAAACTCTCTCAACTATCTCTATCAAGAGCAGTTACGAAGGGGAAGTTATCATTCATATGAGCAATCTTCCGTACAATTATGTTCAGATCAAAATGTGAGATTGCAGAGCGCAGACTGTAGGAAATTACCTCAGTTGGGAGAAAATGGGAGTAGTTTTCTCGCAACAGAACTAAACAATATTTTTGCTAATCACACCAATTTCGATGCACGATAATAAAAGTCCTTTCAAATTTTATGTTTAGTGTCGTCAATGCGACGAACGGAGACAGATGTGTATGCGATTATTATGCACAGTAATGGAGACGCATGGTCATACATGCCCTATAGTGGAGCAGCCTGGTCATTTGTAATTCAACATAATTTTCTGTGTTTTCATCCTATTTTTCCGTTCCATACATTTCAGTAAAGTGCAATAGACCTTTCAAACGAATAAGGAGAAATGCAAAATAAAATTAATACTAATTAATGAATAACAAAAGAGGCTGAAGACGTTTAAGATGTTGAATGGAATTAAACCCAAAGTGGGGCAACTTAAGGTTCCATCTACATCGAATCGTTTGGCACTTATTTCCTTAGTAAATTTTGGATAATTGTACATTTTTAAATAATTTATAAAATTGCTTGTAGGTTTTTTGTGACTAAATGGACCTATATTTTCATTGAAACATTTTAAAGAAAATTATGTCATTGATTGAATGCTATGGGTCAAAAACGAAATAGTAACTCCTTTGTATGGTTTGCCTCAATAAATAAAAGTAATTGTTGAAAATTTAATTTGAAGTAAATATGGTCTGTCATATTTGAAGACGGTCCCGTGGTACAATTGTCAAGTTGTACGTCTCAATAACATCCCCGTTCAAGCCTAGATTGGACCATCTCCCCGTAGCAAGGACTGACTATCCGGGTTTACCTCTAAAGTCTGTATATGCTGGTATGATCTCGTAGGACTTTACGCCAAATAGAAGAAGGAGACCACTTCTTCACAAGTAAGCAGTTTAATGAAACATCAGTGAACTGCTAAATATATAATAGATAAAAGTTGCATAAAGTTGCTTTATGATATAGCCATAAAGGAGAGCAATTGATATCGTTCAAGCGATATTGAATGATTTTCAAAATAATGGCTCGTTCTTTTACTGAACAATTTTATTCTAAATAAATCGTCTTCAATAACCTAAACTAAAGTTTCAATTAATCTCATAAAAACAAAAAAATACAATCAGAAACACTAGGTTCCATTTGTTATCATTCAACCAAAATATGTCGATCATGCATCAAAGGTTGCGACAGCCGTATCTCTTCCGTCGACAGCATCGTCAGCTTAAATCGACAGCCCACATATTATCAACTAAAGCTATCAAAATACCTTAGCAATGTCTCGACTAAAGCAAGACACTCCGTTTCCATTGGTTGCACACCGTCTCTCCTGGTTACGTTCTGTAGTGCTGGTGACTGTTAAGGTAATTTGCAATACGGTAGCAACATAAAATACGACCCGGCGTCATCGTAATAATCGAAAGCGCACGAGCAGCAACGGAATTTCGGTATCGTTTAATCTTCGAATTCTATCCCCAGGAGGCAAATAGCTAAAGTAAATATTAATAACAAAAAACCAGCGACGCAAGCAGCAACGTACACCCGAGAAACCACTTTTCCAATTTCCTGTTGACCTGGAACGTCTTGCCATACCATCTGCCAGTAACGGGAAACCTTAACCGACACCGCATCATGTGGAGCACTCTCTCGCTTTCTCTGCACTCAAGTAATGTTACCTTGCAAACAAACACACATACACATATCGCTAGCACTAGTGGTAGAAAGACGATAACACGTCAAGCGTCCGTCACATTATTTGGGAAAGGCGGCGATACGCGCTTCGCGAGGAAATCCTACGACACGTCCATCTTTGGTGCGACGGTCAGTCAAACCCCTCGGTGAATAATGCTTTCATCTTTCCTACATTAATTCATCGGATGTAGACGTAAGCAAATAAAAGCAATTTAATGGCACTTTGTTCTCCGTGTTGGCGCTAAAGTCTCCCCAGTGCTTGCACGCCGCAGGAAAGCGGCTCAGCATGGGGCGCTTCCCTGAAGGGCGCTTCCCCGATTCGGAGAGGGATGGAAAGTTTCCCAGCGCATCCGTTGTAGTGGAGCGATGAAAGCTGGGATAGGCTGTGTGTATGCACGCTTTGTTGACCAACCCAACCGAGACAGTCACCGTCATCCCAGATCTATCTTCATTAGGCAATACGCACATGCTTTTTGTGTGCGTGCACAATCATATTACGTTTTGTATGCCCACCCGCATAACGCCCGGTAGACGGACTTCTCCGGCACCTACGCACCAGATTGGACGCTCATCCATCTTCAAATGGAGAAACAGTGAGCTTCGTCCGCACGATGAAAGCACCGAAATGAAGAGAAATGCTCCAAACTGCTCTGCAAATCAGTAAAACCTTTTACATTGGCCCATTTTGGCGGAAGTTTGCTGAGCATGTGTCAACTGTTGATGGTAAGAGTGGTACAACACTACACCAAACTGCCACCACACTAAAAGATGCTACTTCATTTCAACTAACAAACCACTTCATCTTCCACTGCCTGCGTACTAGTGGTTCGGCAGTAGAAAACCAGAATAAATATTCACAAGCAACAGTTTGCTACGGTTCAATCGGGCCCTGCTTGAAGAGGAGTGTTCCATCTCCACTCCCAGAACATGGAAAGGTGCGAGGCAGTGCAAAAACCACTGGAAGTGGTATTTGCTTCACCGCGTGAACTGCGTTACACCCACCGGTTGCCCATTTTCTTGAATTTGTTGCGTTGTTTTCTTTCGCAAATGGTTTATCGCGAAAGGAAACAACAGGACACAGCCAAGCTACACTCAGCCAGTGGGTTGGAAACGAATGTGTGTGTGTGTGAGAGAGAGAGTGTGGACAAAAAAAACAATACCATGCAAGGTATCAGCTCCATATCGGACCACCTCCCTGCCTAGTCTAAGCCAGCTCTCCAGCAGAGACCATCAAATCCAGCGAATCCCTTAGCAACCCCTTGGCAGAGCGCAGTACCTCGGACCGTGATTTCACGTCCTACACTCCCCCAAGGATTTCAACAAGGAACAGCTTAGAAGTTAAGAAAAATAAAACAAACCTCCTGCGGTACTACCGACGGTGGTCCTACCCTTGATCGACCACCTGTTTGAGCTTAGTGGATTCTTTCTCTTTCGCCTTCGATTTCTTTGCATCACTCTTCTTCGCTCATTTTTTACCATCATTTGAAACGGTCTGAAACCCTGAAGTAAGGGAGGAAAACACTTGGTAAAAAAAAAATCACCACTGCGTCGGAAGAGTTCGAGTGGCGGATCGTTACCAGGAGTGCGAATAAAGTGCTGCCCATTTGTGCACGGCCAAACAGAAGCTTGTTGGCTCTTCGCACTTTGCTAGCGGCTAATAATCTGCTGCAATTTATGCGATAGAATAGAGTTTTATCTTCCTTTGTGGCAGTGTCCCATTGCTGACAGAGGGGAATTTATGCATCAAAATGGCAATGTAAGTCAGACTTCTTGTGGGTAATTGAATTGTTTGCAGTGGGTTTGAAAGATGAGTTGGCACTATAAAATGATGAAAGTTTAATCGTTTATTAATTAATTTCTTCAATTCTGTTGACTTCATACGACTGTCAATAGACTTAATAGACTGTCACACTAACAAAATACTATTAATGGGCAATTTCAAATCAATTCTACCGATACATGTAATGTAGCCGTTGCAAGAGTCACACATTATCCTTTGAATTTAACAATAAATGTAACATAACAATTAGTAACTTACTATTTATGTTAACAACTGCCCGCAATAAATGTTATTTTAAACAGATGCACCGGTTGCTATACGACCAGACAAAGTTCCATTCCTTTCCCGACCGTACACGAAGGCACGAAACAAAAAAGTTTTACCAAAATATACATGTCAACCTTTTCGTCACATATTACAGCAAAATTCCCTTTCCTAATTTCACATTCACCAGACATTGGGCGATAAAGTTTGCGTGCAGTG